>JBCFXI010000571.1:0-138835 GCA_038496175.1 Ampulex compressa | reverse complement strand
CCCGAAACCGTAATTATC
The DNA here is from genome assembly GCA_038496175.1 of Ampulex compressa. Lineage (NCBI taxonomy): Eukaryota > Metazoa > Arthropoda > Insecta > Hymenoptera > Ampulicidae > Ampulex > Ampulex compressa. Next base: position 138,817 of record JBCFXI010000571.1, on the reverse strand, counting down.
TTTAACTTAAAATCTCGATAAATAAATCGGGAAGACGCGAAACCGCGACGTAATTTCGACAGTCGCGGATAGTCCGTAATATAATTCTGGTGACAGCGGCGCGATAGTCCGTGACATCACATACATTTTCGCACGTAACCCTACAAATTTACACATAATTCTACCATTATGCTCATCTTTCTCATGTCTGGAACCTTCTTATTAACCCTAGGCATACCATAGATATTATCCGCAGCATAATTGCTCGTGTGGAATACTGACAAATTATTTTGCATATTTCCATAAATATCCTCCCATTCCACATGATAGATTATACTGTCGGTATTGGTGTACCTTAGTTTGCATTTGTCGCCATACTCTCTCTACATATAATCGTATTGGAATCCAATATCCAAAATGGACATACCAATATAAATTGGTTCGTACAATTTCATTTGCAATTTTCTCAATTGATCCGCTGCGAGGTTATCCGAGCATATTGTAGGGCTGTGAAAATTTGACAGCGTTATCGGTGCCACCGTTCCCTATTGTCCGTGTCACTTGGACATTAACTTTACACCAACGCGTTTCCTAACATTTTCCATGGTTTTTACGAAAACTGCATTTTTCATTAGCGTAAATAGATTGTTCTCGAAATAATTGGTTGCACTCATACGTACACGTGTATTCAGCTCAATGTATGAGATGTAGCCATGGACACTGATGGAACCTTATGCAGCGATGTATACGTGATAGTATAAGCCCGTGAGATAAGCACTGCTTTAATATGCGGTAATGTATGACATCATTTTCCTGCATCCATCTTCAACGTCGGCGAATAATCTGTACAGCTTAGATCTACTCATTTTTCGTGGTGGGAAAATAGAATTTCGGCATGTAGGTCGTGCAATTCTTTAGGATACGTAGGATCTACCTCGAGTGTGTTGTCACGGACTATCGTGCCGCTGTCACCAGAATTATATTACAGACTATCCGAGACCGTCGAATTTATGTCGCGGTTTCGCGTCTTCCCGATTTATTTATCGAGATTTTAAGTTAAAGATAATTACGGTTTCGGGTCAAGCATGCCTACGCAACACTCCCCTGGGATGAGGCAGATTAATTAACACGTTGGGCGAATTTTGGAGGTTGAAGAAGAATATCAACGAAATCTTCTTCCGCAATAAAGGCTTTTATTGCTTTCTCTAGTTTACTATAAGAATGTCTGGTCTTGGAAATCTGTCCGGCGCGCGTTTTTCGTTTAAGACGTTTACTCATCAAACCGACTGAACGTTTGGGGGCCGCCGACGCGCAGGCAAATGCGCCTCAGGTTTTTCGAAAACGGTTCAGGTCGGGACGTGCAAGAGACTTGTCGGGATTTCCTATGCGCAACGAATGCACTTCGGATCCTCCGACTAACCCTTGTTACAAAACAGTTACTTAGAAAATCAGATTCTCCAGGGTTTTCGATGCGCAAGTGAATGCGCCTCAGATTGCCCGGGATTGTCTGAAATTCCAGGTCCTTTCGATATTCAAGAGGTTTCGATACGTAGATTTAATGCGCCTCTGAAAACTCGAGGATATCTTAGGTTTCTGTATCCCCCGAAATTCGTTAGACAGAATTCCAAGTTAAAATGATTTTAACAGAAATATATAAATGTATCTTACTAGTTAAAACTTAAGCGCAGGGATCGAGGATATCTTAGGTTTCTGTATCCCCCGAAATTCGTTAGACAGAATTCCAAGTTAAAATGATTTTAACAGAAATATATAAATGTATCTTACTAGTTAAAACTTAAGCGCAGGGAGATCGAGACTGTCGCGAACGTTACTTTCGCGTCTAACCGCAGTGAAAACTCGTATAGTAGTGATGTGTGCGCGCTCCCAAAAACTCCCTTATATGACCAGGAATACCTTCCCTGGGCTACCCCCTCTCTAGCCAGAGAAATTGTTTAACGCGGACATTTTGTTAGATGTTAGTTGAGGATTTGTCGCGCCATTTGTTTATCGAAGACGTTCGGCGACTGCCCGCTATCTACAGACAAGGGTATTTGGCGCGTAGGACTCCGGTGGCCCATTGCTACGGTTCACTGGCTAGGGTTTTGTTTCCTAATCCTTTGTACAGTATCTATTGTTAGGTTATTCTGGGCCCGTCGAACGTTCTCGCGCGTTCTCTGGCTGTTTCGTTCCTTTTCTCGCTTCGTGTTTCCTCCTTCAATAAGCATAGGGCCGGTGTACGTCACAGTGTATCCTATTGATGAATAATTGGGTACATACATCATATCAAAGTGCTCAATCTCATTGACCTAGCAAAAACCGCGCATTGAAAGGTATTGGCTCATTGCCTATTCATATAAATTATTCACATCGTAGTACATTAAATAACTAGGCGGTTCATACGTTTTCACGTATTTATTATTTACTTGAACATGTCTGTGTGAATATTGGCTAAGATCTCTACAAATACCCGTCTCAATCATTAGAAACTTGTTCATATCCGATAAAAGTCCAAATTGAATGCCCGTATACTTTAACATCGCATCCCACGTAAAATCTAATAAAGCGTAATTCTCAAAAACTTCCGATAGCAGCAGTACTTCGGTTTTCAAATATTTGTTTTCATGTATTTGCTTAGATTCCTATTCTTAAATGTGCTCCATATTTTTTCTACGAATTCATAGTCCTCATCGGTTATGTCTTTATCTGTTAGAGAATTTTAGTTTTTCTCAAACTAGAGGCATCCGAGAATCATACATAGAAGTTCTTTCTCAATCATATGCGAGTATACATCGTTAGGCGATCCCTCAAACTAGAGGTAGTCAAAAATCATATCAATAGTTAAAGTTCGATACACTAAGCGACTCATACATAACCAACTTTGTTATTCATTCTGTAAATATACTCGCTGTTGTTATATCGCAAGTGTTCAATTCTCAAACCATGACTCCGGATCCTGTGAATCCACCCAACTAATCTAAAACCGACCGAAAACCTCAGTCGGCAAGGTGACCTGCCTTTAGCAATGCCACCATATCTGGGAGCAGCAGTTTCTCACGCGACAGATCACCCAAAATTTGCCATTCAGTGACACTCACCCAACCAAGGATACACACGCCAGAGCCTCCTTGCCAGGTTGAGGATTAATCATGGATACGAGAGAGAGAAGAATAGACACACCTATTTTTCTCTCACCGTTAACACATACACGGCGGACACATTGGTCCTTTGAGCCGGATCCAGCATGCGTGACAGAAATAATTAGAAAATTGAGACTTGAATATGGTTAATTCGTCTTTTTCCAAGTACGACGAAAGTTTGTCGAGACTCGATGCATAGAATTTGAAGGAATCTGTGAAGGGAAGATATATTTTGTTTTTTTCATCGTACATGGTGAACCATACATACCATTCCTTATTGATAGGTAGTATTGGGATCGTAACATAGAACGTTTTTGCAAGTGCTCAATAATGAAATGAGGATCGTGCCCAGAGAGATTATGAAATCCGACCGGTATTACTAAGTATAATTTATAATTTAAATTACACAAGTTGTGCGCAGGTTCTTCCCGTAATTTGACAATGATCTTTTACTCGCTTTTGAGAAATCAAAAAGGGCATTTTACATATAAGGCAGTTGCATGCTTTTTTTCTTCTTTGGCGGTCAAAGGTATCATGGACGTAATGTTTTTAAGATCGGATCTAACCTCTGCCGTGAGCATATGTACTTGTTGTACATATCATACGTCGTACAATAAGCCATGCTAGGAAACGTAACGCAATTTGCACGAGTGTTTTTGGTAGACCACCGTTTTCGCATTCTTTTCTGCCGGCTGTGACGCTTAATCTTTATCCAGGAAGAGTGTTATAAGCTCTGAACGGAATCTATTAAACCGCGTGATGAAATCGGGAATCGAAAATCGATTTCCGCGTATCACAATTTCATCTCTGTTTATGTCAGTACTTAGAGACTCGTCGCATTCCTTACGCTACCTCACTCGCTCACGATACCTTTTATTCACTGCCTTCATCGCGTGGTCGAATTATTTAGCGTGACCGTTTACATACCTTAGATTAAATTTACTTGTGAGCAAAGGTGTGCGCTTTTTCGTCCGACAGTATAGTTGGCATCAGCTCAGAAAACAGGTGCGAGGAATAAGGGACTAATTGGTTAGACGAAAAGCGTACATTTCTTTTCACGTGTATTTTTGACCCAAGTGTATTATTCGCTGAGTACTCACGTATATTACTTCGATCGCGTAACAAAGGCAGTAAAAAGAAGTGTCGAGACCGAGTGAGACATAAAAAAGTAAGCGACGAGTCTTAAAGCATAGACGTAAACAGTTAAAATCTTGTTACCTGGCAACAGTAAATCATGTAGATTGGTAGATTTCTCGTAAGCACTAGGATCTTATTCTTTTCCAACTTTTGACAGCCTATGTTAACAGCCTAAATGTGCTGAGTAGGGAAACAAAAATGGTGGACATACGTATGTTCAGCGTGAGATCGTCTTTGTCCCTGTATTAGCGTATCAGTTCTCTTAGCTGATTCCAACAGTACGGTCGGAATCAATAATTTATTCTGAGACTCCTGAAGGGCACAAAGAGAAGCTGGAATACGACCGTGGAGATGCAAGGCGGCGAGGACTGGCAGGACCTGATTTACCGACACTACGATCGACATGCGCGCGAATTACAACTGCGCAGAAACTTATAAATATGGTCGGTGTAGTACATATATATGTATTTAATCGCATTGTTCATAGAAGCAGGCGAATATAATATTGGATCTGGGAAAAAGTTTGTGGCGTGTTTTTAGTAAAATTTCACTGATTTTCTTATAGCGTGAAAATCAATTGATTTAAATCAAGTATGCTTCATTATTATAGACAATGTTTCGCCGTTTTTCGGGTAGTCTGGCCGATCTGTGTTTCCTGAATTATTTGTAATTGACGCCGTCTATTGGGAAAAAAGCCACGAACTTTTTTCGAGAGCCAATATCATGGTACTTTATAAATGTTATTGACAGTATAAGGACATGGAAAAAGAGAATTAACTTTAAAAGTTGAATAAATGGCCTTAAAAAATACACTTTTGCATGTGAGTTGTTGTTTTATATGACTTCATAATATCAATTCTTTCACCAATTATTCAAACACAAAATAGTTTTTGTCCGTGCAAAGTTTCACTGAGATGTGAAAGCTTCTTCTTGAAGGACATTTTTTCAACTTATACTGGCAATAACTTATATTAGGTTTCGCAATATTATATTCGTCTACTTTTCCAATAGTAAAATTGAGCTATATATATAATATCTTCAAAAAAAATTTTTCCAGTTTATCTTCATTTTTTAGATATTTTCAAACAATCCAAGGCGCACTACACAGCGCATTGAAAAAGTTGCAAATATATCTAATTTGCTAGCATACCTTTGTGATTAACACGTCTCGAACAGTCCAAGAAACATTTGAGTGCGTATCAGAAAGTGTGACAAAATTTCCAATTTGTTTTAACTCTAGCACATTTTAAAAGATGGAAGACGCACTAAATCAGGTATCGGAGAAATCTATAAGACTAGAGGGTGATTTAAAGAATAGTATACCGATGCATTAATTTTGAGATGAAAAGAATTTCAAATCCAAGAGATTGCATTATGAGGTATAGGCTAGAATAAAAGTTTATGTCCTGAAAGAGCACTTCGTTCATTTAAATACCTCTTTCTCGACTACTGTATCTGCACTTGAATCATTTATTAACACTATGATATCCGGCAGCTCCACGTTGGTGCCATACAAAAACAATCGGATAAATGCCGGTGGCTCCACGTTGATGCCATACGTAAATTGTTGGGCAAGCAAAATGTAAATAAATAGATAAACATATAATACAAAAAAATCTTGTACTTATTTACATATGTATCCTCACAATTTCGAGAAAATAGAGGGACAGGATTGAGACATGGGAACTGACGATAAGATTAGTAAACAAGAACCTCGAAAAATCGCCGGCGATAAGCGAAATGAGTGTGTTTCCCTTTTTAAAATGTTGCTGTCGTTATTTAAAAATGCTGTCGTTATTTAAAAATGTCTGCCGAAGTTATTAACTCAATCAGCCTCATCCCATAGGAATGTTGCATAGACACGATTAACTCGAAATAAATATCTTCTTCCATTATCCCGTGAATGAATTCCATTTCCCGCGAATTTATATCAGAGGTGGAATTCATACCAGGATCCCCCAGCACCACTACTCTCGTTTGTGGTTACCTCTGCATGATTTATTACAATATGTGCTGCAAATGCATGTTTACGTCTTTTTCGTATGCCTTCTAATGCTTCAGCTTTCAACGTTACATGTTAAAGTTACTTCGCTTCAACATTAATTTCTTCTGCTACTTGCATTTCTACTTCTGTGCACAAATTGCGGAGGTTTGTTGATCATTATATGTATTTACGTGTTACAGAGTATGTCTTATTCATTTTGTAAGAAATGAACCTGGAGTAAATTATGTTGTAAATTTCCTTGATATATAAGAACATATATATATAAAAATTAAGTACATTATCTTGTAAATTTTGAACAGCACTTCTTGCAGATTCCAAGCTGCGTATAAATTAAGCAACCTTTAATCTACTGTACTAAGAGATCTAATTCATACGAAGATTTCACTCACACATTAAATACTTTTTTGGCGTAGGGTTTATTGGATTTTTTATGGACTTATAGTATGTTATTAAACCTAACAAAGTTTATTTTACTTGAATATTTGTCATTTAATTACAATAAAATTTATATATTTCATTCTTACATGTCGTTTTATGTATAATATATTGTATGTATCGATTTTTAAATTTTTACTATACTTAACCATCTATTCCGATGATGGATGTATCCTTGCTTGAATACTTTGCATGTCTATGTATCGTAATGTGCGAAAATTTGGACTGCGCGGGCGTAGTCGCCGATAGTGTGGACTAGCCCAGCGATGCACGGGTTGAACAGGATGCATATGTACAGATCGAATCAATAATTTGTTCCGCGACCTCTGAAGGGGGGCCAAGGAGAAGCTGCGATCGTCGAGCTGCCAAGTGGCAGGGACCGGCTGGACCTGGTTTACCAACTCTACGCTCGACATACGCGCGATTTACAAACTGTGCTGAAATTTATAATCATGGTCGGTGTAATACATATTGATATATTTAGTTGCATTGTTCATAGAAACAAACGAATATAATATTACGAAACCTGATATAAATTATTGCTACTATGGAGATGAAGGAGATGAAAAAGTAGGGTTCTGGCTTAAAAAATTGAAAAAATGTGCTGCAAGAGAGATTTGATTCGCCAATGATTCAAACGCAAAATAGTTTTGGTCCACACGAAGTTTTTATTAAAAATATATAATATTGTATTGCAAATGTGTATGTACAAATTTACCGTAATTATAAGTTTCTGCGTAGTTTGTAAATCGCACGCATGTCGATCGTAGAGTCGATAAATCAAGTGTTTAGGTGGTCTCTGCCACCTGGCACCTCCACGGTCGTATTCCATCTTCTCCTTGCTCTTTTTCAGGTGTCACGGAACGAATTATTGATGCAGCGTGAAGGTTTACAAGCTCGTGTGTACGTGTGTTTATGCCAGATCGTTGTCGCCAAAAATAAAGGCGTAGTCTTAACAAAACTCGGGGAGGAATATGTGGGGTCTTAAAGATTCTCCGAAACTGTATTTATATCATATTTGATTTTTTAATTAATCTTATTTATATAATAAGTAGAAAGGTGAATTAACGATTGATCCGTATGAAGTATATCGAGAAAATTGATGACGTATATGGATCAAATAGACAAAAAGGAAACAATTAGTTAAATAAAATGTAAAATAATGGAACCAAAAACATTATCTGGTTGTTTTTTTTTAAAAAGGATTAATAAACCAAGAAAGATATGAAAACCAGGTAATGTTTTTGGTTCCATTATTTTACATTTTATTGACTTAATTATTTCCTTTTTGTCTACCTGATCGATATACGTCATCAATTTTGTTGAAATACTTAATCTTATTTATCTACTATTCATCGATCTCTAATAGTGAATCCCTACAGTATTTTATCAATGTTTTTATTTTTCTGATTGGCGACATCGATTGTTAACACTAAACCTACTGAAGCGATAAAATGATCGGCCAGTCGTTTCTTAGAAAAATTCGTAAGTACTTCCTAAAGGAGCATTTATTGAAATTTTCCATGATTCTACCTCAGAGTATGTATATTCTACTCATTTATTGATCTCTCTTCTTAATACCCTTTTTCTTTAAAGATATTGGCGGTATACATAAATATGTCCAGAAAGTGGCCGGTAGGTTTAATGTTAACACATTCGCGACCGCTGACGTAAATTCGTGCCTTTTTAAGTTCTATTCCTGGTTGACGCTAACGTGATTTCACGTTATTTTAAATTCTATTCCTGATTGCTGCTGCCGTGAATTCACGTCATTTTAAATATTGTTCCTGATTGCCGCTGACGCGAATTCACGTCCTGCAACTTTGTTTTTGAATGTGCACGATAAATTCAGCACAATAACGACAAGTGGTTTGTTATGTACCTATAAAGCAAGTATACAAATGATAAAAATCTTTTTATTTTAAACAACACATAATTCCAACATTGATATTTCCAAACAAATTTTATCATTTTTATTCTTGCTTTAACGATGCAAGCTGCGACAACCAGCTTCAAAATTTTATTACTTTCGTCGGTATTCGGTATTAGAAGTGGAAAAAATTTGCCGATCGCGAATATGTTAAGATAATATAATATAGAATCGTCTGTTTTAATGTGAATTGCGCAGTTGCAATGCAAATTGTCAATCTTGAAGTTTAATTCGTTAGTCAAACATAAAATGTTGATACTCACCTGCACGACGCGGCAGTTGAACCTAGCACTGCACTCGACATATCCGCATCTCCAGTGCTTGCGAACGAGGTTGACGATGTCTCTGTACCTCGCCCCGGACGCAGCGGTGGCCGACAGCTCGTCTTGCTTATTGCCAACAACGAGAAGGGGTACGCCTCTCATGTCCCGCGCCTCGTAGATTTGTTCTCGCAATGTCCTAATATACTGTACAAACAAATTTAACGTTCATTTAGTTATATGGTTTGTAAGCGTACTCTTCGTGCAGTTCGGGTACTGTCGTTCCTTATCCAGCTTATCTAATACCTAAGTACATGTATAAAGTATTAAAGAAATTTTTCTACACACACATGGCAGGTTATATTGAGCACAATACGGAAAAAAAATTCTGGTGAATATAGGTATATAAAAGCAAATATTTGTTGAGACATGAGCCAATTTTTATGCGAAGTAAGTACTGTGTGTTCTTGTTCCGTTGAATTGGAATATTTATGAAAGGAATATAATTGAAAGAAGGTTTTCTTGCTCGTTAAGCTTTTGGTTCTTTTGTAGGTATTTTATTGCATTTACGACACAGTAGTCAAATCAATTACAGTTGTGCTGTCACTAGATTATTAGTGTGCAGCGTTGTTGTACATGCGACATTAACACGATGTTAATTTAGTTAGACAGCAGTAATGTTTTGTTTGATAATATAATACATTTACATAGGTAGCAAAGATTACGAATTAAACGGAGATATTATAACCTCTACATTACTAAGTAGAGTATGTTACAATAATACCGATTGGACCGTTTACTGTCGATAAAATCAGGACTGTCCCGTACAACGTCACGAGAATAAGCGATTCAGGGATCGACACTTTGGTCGTGAGAGAGAGCGAAAGGTAGTAACGTTAATCGGAGAGAACCCTTTTGAGTAGAGATATATATATCCGTAGCCTGCACAAGTTCTTTAAAATTCCGTCAGGACCATTTAGGGGTTATTACCGCCGACGGTAACCTACGATAGAAGCAAGGGACGATACTTCGGAACCCTGTAAGACCAAAACCACCTGCGAAACGATATGCAAAACTAACTTTATTATCTATTAATAGTTCCACCTGATTGGAAAATTGTATTGCGACGCCGAGGGGGGGAGATCCGTTCCCCAAACTCAATATGTATTGTATGATTATCTTGCTTTTGAGTTTTTGTATTTCGTCGATTGCGTCCTTTTGTAACTGTGAGGATCAAATTTATTTACTGGTTAAATATAACACAATTTGGTTCAGAACTCCTCCTTTTCTGTATCAATGCGTCATACATAGTTTCGCGTAAAAAATTATCTAACGGGATATTTTCCCAACTGTGGACGGTCTTACCCGCCCAATGACTTCAATTTTGAATAACACCATCCAATCGCTGATCTTTAAACATTCTACATAATTGCAACCTTTGCATTCAAAGCCGGAGCACAAACAGTGACAACTGTGATTAACAATTATCAATAATAAAAGAAAAAAAAAGGGAAGGTTATAATATATAAATCACGTTTTATGACGTGGTGATGTGTGATGATTTTTATGTAGGGGGGATCACTTCTCAATAGGTACACCGTGAATCAATAAATCGTTCCGGAACCTCTTAAGGCGAGTAAAGAGAACTTGGAATATAACTATGACAGTATCGGGTGGCAGGAGGCGATTGGCCTTGATTTATCAACTCTATGATCGTCACGCGCGCGATTTACAAACTGTGCAAAATTTATAATGTTCGTAGAAACGTGTGATCATGGTGTTATAAAACCTTCCTATCAGTATAAGGAAATCAGAAAGGAGTGGGTTATCTTCTAAAATTGCAAAGATGTTCTTTAAAAAGAAACTTTTGCAGAGTTAATACGTATAATGATTTGATAACATTCATGTATTGAAGGGATTAAATCAGGCAGTTGCACAACACGGATGGTAGATCGATTATTAATTTCTTCTTTTCAGAGCTATAAGACAGTTCTTGTCAGAACCACAATCTATTTTTCAATAAAACAATCGGTTAAGCAATTAATATTGCAAAATCGTTATGCGTAATAAGTATGATACAGAAGTTTCTTTTTAAAGCACATTTTTTCAATTTTAAAAAATAATCCACTTTTTTCCGATCTTATACTGATAGTAATATATATTATGTTTTATAATATTATATTCGCACGTTTCTATGAATAGTACAATGAAATATGTCAATCTGTATTACAACGATCGTGATTATAAATTTCTGTGCAGTTTGTAAATCGCACACGTGTCCATCGAAAGTTCAATAAATCAGGACCAGTCGGTAGCTACCGCTTGACACCTCTGTGTTCATATTCCATATTCTTCTTGCCCACTTTCAGGAGGACACGGGACGATTTATTGATTTAGTGTGTAAATGTTCCTCCAAAAAATTTTAATCACAATAGGATTCCACACTTTAGAAAAGATTGGGAACCACTGGTCAAAAGTGTTGAAATGTTTTAATGGTTGTTTACTAACAGCGTTAAAACAATTACATTCTAAAAATTACCGCTCTAATTCGCGAAGGGCACACTAAAACGTTTAATTTTTTAAGTGACTGCGATTTCAGAACATGAAACACTGAATCTCATAAGATTTTAGATTTATTGCATATCTCGTCTGTGACAATTCATTTCAGATAGATTTTATTTTTCCGTCAATTTGAAAGTAACATTTTTTAATCTAATTGGTAATACATCTGATTTTTTAGGACTAATATGGAATTCTTCACACGTACATTTATTTAGATATAAGTATTCAGTTACTTCTTTCTTAGCTTTTATTAGTATAAAGAATAACTCATGTTTACTCCTTTACTTTTATTTCTTCTTATTGTATATAATATGATTGAAATATTGGCCTTTCAGAGCAAATTTACGCTCTGATGGCCAGAGTTAGAAGATTATGCGCAAATTAAACACATTAGTTGCAGTAGCCCGACGTTTCAGCTCGGTTGTAAGCCCTTATCAAGGAAATTTATTCATTCTAAAATTGTTGTAATAAACTTAAATATTCAGTCAGTAGAAACGCAGGAGAATTTTGTGGGAGGAGGGTTGTGACGGGAAAGAGAGGAGAGGAGGGATCAAAGGGGAATGGAGGCAAGTGATGGGTAAAATGTTAGGTGGGAATGGGGAAAGTGAGAAATGGATGAGAGCGGTAGAGTTGGGATAAAAGTGAGTTACTGAGAGACGAAGGTTGCAATGAGGACGATAAAGCAAGCGCAAACGGGAGTCTGAGAGAGGTGAGAGACGAAGAAAGAGAGGGGGAGGGGGGAGAAGGAGAGAGACAAAGAAAGCAGGTGCCAGCGAATAAGAATATAGTATAACTAGGATAAGATTAGATAAGTGTAGAGTAAGAAAACGTAGAGTAAGAAAGTGTAGAGTAATGGGCGATAGTAAGTAAGGATATATAATAAAACTTTCACCCTGAAGGAAAGGTTATGAAATATACTATACTATACTATACTATTCACTCAGTGCAAAGAAGTGCTACGTTTATTGCGTGATTGCTATGATTTAGACAATCTGCATGTAAATATGTTACTTGGAACCTATCTTGAACGGAAGGCGTTAGTTAGAATAGATTTAAAACCAGTTTATACAATTATATATTATAATAAATATTAAGTAAAATATAAGCAATGTTTGATCGTTCTACTGATAAAGTTCAATTACACGGAGAGTTTGAAATAGAAATTTGTCAAATGGATGAATTTTCACGATTTTTGTCACGACGGAAAAATTGGTAGAAGAAATACATTTTCAATTCCACTGGTATATAGGGGTAGTTCTCGCATGAATAGGTAATGTAATTTTCATTAATGAACAGAATAATTAACTCAATACAATAATCATTCTCATAAGGTCACACTTCGCGTAAAATATTTGCGACTTCAACGATGCAGGAGACACTATTTTTCAGGCGTGCGACTTCCCTTTGTGGTGTGTCGGACAAAGGAAACGGCGAACACAGGGGACTACAAATAAAAGAACTTCCCAGGTCCGAGGCGAGGCAAGCGAGCCATTTAAAAGCAGCCTAAAAAGTATTGCCATTGACTTTTCCACTTGCAATTTTTTTAATCTGAAAAATTTTAGAATTTTTTGATGAGATTCTGCTGATCAAAATGAGATCACACCCGGTATATAATAATTACGACGACTTTTACTTATTTAAGATTTATTTAATAATTAATTTTATTAAATTTTTATTCGAATTAAGAGTGTAACTTATTTGAAAATTACGTAAAATATCGTACACATGTAGAAGTGTAAGCCATGCTCCTTAATTTCCGCTGAATGCATAAAGCACGGGGCGACATGAATGATACAGGAGACACTATTTGAGCGATTCTGTTGATGCAAGAGGCATTTTTCGAGCGATCTTAATGATGCAAAAGACACCACTTGAGCAATCTGAATGAGGAAGGCGACACCATTCGGCGAAAAACATACAAGAATAAGCTGAAAATGCTGCTTACGTGTAGGCGGTCTCTACATTTGACATCAAATGATTGATTAGATGTTTGCAGTGAAAGATTACCTGTCTATCGAATAAAGACAATTAAACATTATCTCACTTATTGATATTTTGTGCATTTTACTGGATTGGTATAAAAACTATTCATTACATAGCAGCAACTCCGTATGCAGGTTGAAACGTTGGATCAACACTTGTTACTTTCATTAGTCCTACAACCAAATGACGGCAATACTCTTATTACGCGATAACAAACAGGATGGCTTGAGTAAGTGATTATCACATTTTATTAATGTATAGGAAACTCGACGGAAAGGTGGGTCGGAAAAGAGTAGATGAATACTTGCTTAAGTAAAAAGGAATGAAATCTCAGAAAATCTGTTAGCAAATCCTTTCATCGCATCCTTTCGACGCCTTCCGTCCAACCTGGCATAGGAATACTAATTAAACATCATACATTTTTTACCACGCGGAGACTTCCACTAAAACTGTATTATAATTAGAACTACTGTCATAATAGTAGTAGTATTGTAGCATACATCAGAAGATGATTCCTCAATTTATATGTACCCAATCCTTGTGTCGAATCTTAGAAATTTTGTTACACTTAAAGACTCGTTTACAACCCTTTTACTATACCGCGAGTACCCAGATATCAATTCCTGACTCCGCATTCTGTAATATCACTAAACAAGTCGCCGTTCCAAAGTATCGTATTGCAAAGTGCCCTGCCTTTGGGAACGCCACTGTGCTTCAGAGCAGCAATTCCTCTCGCAGTAGATCAGCCAACATTGTTATCCAGTGACACTCACCCAATCACGAATACACTATGGTAAAGGTACCAGTAGTTGATACGTTAAGTAATTTTTTGTCTATTCGTTTATATAGCTCAGGCTAAGTTTACTTTATGAAAAATTTATGATTAATAGTCGCTGCGCAAACTATGCTTCTATTATAATACAACTTTCTTTTTCTAAAAGTAAAATTTGATTCAATATTTGACACCCAGCAAAAACAAAAAATGTAATAGTCGACATCCTTTTGTTTCAGTAGTTAACATAGAGAGAAAAACTAATTAATGAACCGATCTTGGTAAAGTAAATAATAGAAGCTTGCTATACTTAAATTTCAACCAAGTCCTTAACGATTTACATAAGAAAATACACAAAATTGTAAGAATCGCACGTGGCTTTGATTAACGGGCCCTAAAACATTACTGAATGGCGGACTATGACAAATAGTTCACAATTATGCAGGAAAATAATGGAAACTGGAGTAACTGGAACAGGATCTTTTTTCACGTCTTTTTCATGATGTGGCTTAATTTACCACCTTATATTCCAGAGTTTTTATTTCGTCCATCCCTAAATTCTAATAAACTTTAATTATTAATCCTCGCACCAATGGACAAAACTGTTTGACTATCTCACACACAATGCCGTTTTGTCAACTGAAATTTTACCTGTATCAAAACCAGATGGAAAAATGATCGAGTGTAAAAAGTAATTGCGCGCTAGGACCATATTCGCGAGTTGTCATAAATGTATTTCTTCTACGACGAATTAAACTCCATTCTTTTTCTCAAGTCTTTAAAATATACTGTCCTCGCAGTGCCCTAGGCAGTGGTCCAATCGCATATTTTAATACACATACACATACTTTCATACGTTTGAGGGCTCATGACACTAAAAATTTCAGTGCTCTTTGTATATACTGAAACTATATTCGTTGTAGATTATTTGTATCCTATAATTGATGCCTCCAATTCTTGCTCTTACATTTTTAGATTTATTGTATGTCAAATAATTTGTTTAGATTTGGTGATCAAGGTGGTGTTGGGAGTTGTTTAGGTATATTATAAAGTAGTTATTCTTCTATTTTTTTGAGCCAATACTTACTAGAACATAAACTTATCTTTCATGCCTTTTTTCGTTGCTCGATTTATAATATAACATGTAATATGTAAGTTGCATGCGTACGGATGCATGTGACGTAAAGATACATGATAGACGTTATTTAGCGCTTGTCAAGGAACGAAATGTAAATTGTAAAGAACAATCGCGTGTTTTGATGTTTATAATTTAATATATCGTGGGTATGTTTTAAATTCGAAGCGTGTGAGCGCGCGCGCGTGTATGTGCAATGGTCACGTGATCTATGGGCAGAAAATGTTTATACATAATTGATCGATGACTCTGATCTAGGTAAAATTGAAAAGCCCAAGTGCAAACAGTTTGTTTTGATTCAGCGGTCAACACCAACGGCATCGAAAACTGGTAATGCGAAAGATCAATATAAACTGCAAAGCGTGAGCCGGTAGGGCACTAAGGAGAAAGCATTTTGTGAGTACAGTAAAATCTCTATACGAATTACCGAAAAATACCTTTCCGAGTAGCACTTGCGCTGTTCCTATGCCTATGCTACTTAAATTTGAGCCAGCTAAGCGCGCTATACGGCACATAATGCGATACCCCGTCGGGATTTTTGAAAAGAGTTCATGGTTTGATAGTGCCTAACACAAATGTACGTACGGATTATATATTATAAACGTTATATTAACTCGAAACGAATATATATTGCATAAAAAAATTATATAACTTTTTTTATTTAACTTTCTTTTTAGGTAAATTGCTTATTAACATATTGGTGAGTGTTTGTCGATAGAAATGAGGCTAAACACGATATAATTGCCCTTATATTTACTTATTTGATACTCATGTATGTTACAATTCAGTTTCTTTTATTATCATCTTGGTCACACTGAAAAACCGGAATATTAGTAACATTAAAAAAAAAAAATGGTTTTTACATATTGCGAATACCAATAATTACTACGTTATTAATACATTACTATACTATACTATACACGTTAGGCGCCAGGCCAGTCACCGATGACTGACGCTGGACTTTCCTTTCAGGCCACGTCAGTCATAGATGACTGACAGTGTGCTGCTCAGCAGCGAGCATTACCTGATCGCGATTTCTTTATAAATTTGTATAGCACTCAACATGTTAAAAATATAAATGTAATTTATTAAAACAAGGTAAACAAAGATGAAGCTTACTTGTACATTAAGTACAGAAGGTTATAATTTTTGCGTTAAATTCTTTCACCATCTTTGAACTTGAAATTGGAGAATTTGTATTATAACATTAGGATTATAAGCGAACTCAGGATATGAATCCAAAAAAGTATTTATTGTCATTGAAAAAAGTCACCTGACCCATCTGTTTATACTCTTGCTTTCCTATCGATAAATGGTCCCGCTTCACGGCTATCCGTGGTCTGAACTGAACGGCACTTAAAACAATAAGGACCGCAAAGAAATCTGTAAGACATACGGTTGGCACCGCTCGTTTTTGGGCAAATCTGTACGTTCTACTCCCTTTTTTCTATTTTTTTTTCTAGTTGTCCAGTTTAACCATCAAGTTTGATATATTGACTATTGATGTAAATACTTAAATACATAAAGTAGATACAGTGTATCAAAGTAGATGACATCTAAAGACAACGTGTAGAAAACACGGGTTATTTCGTAATCCATCCGTAACAGACGGGAGGCGCAACACGAGAAAATTCGTGAGCGGTCATCAATGTGTTAAAATTGGCGTAGCGCTTTACTTGTTAAAGACGATGCAGGTTTATGATTCTATGTTAATAATCGGGTGACTTCTTTCCCAGTGGCATCAAACAAATCGTGTTTCCCTACTCGCAAGTGTCGCTCGAATCGTGTCTCCCTCTCTCTTCGTAACTCCTGATGATCCTTAAACAATGTCTCATCATTCGTGAGTGGTATTCGTGTCGAAACTTTTTTGTCGTTATTATCGCAGTGCGGCTTATGCATTCAGGAAACTGTGATCATACTTATAGCATGTTTCATTTTTTTTGATCGGCAAAATTTCAACAACATATTAAAAAAAATTTCAAGTTAAAGAGAAATCTAATTGGAAAAGTGTGTAACGATACTTTTTATGTTGGTTTTTAAATGTCTCAGTTGTCCATTTCTTCTCTTGTTATGCTTGTCTCTTGTTATGTAGAATACAAAGGCCTGGTAAACCGTGTCTTCTACTTCCTAAGCGACAAAAATCGTATCCACGTTTATGAACTCTTAAGGCGATTTGACTGTATAGAGTTTTTTTTTTCAAGTAAGAGATTATTTTGCGAGTCTTAAAAGTCTACGGTTTTAAGTTAATTACCTATACTGTATTATCGTTGAATAAACCAACAAAAATGATATCCTACATTATTTCTTCACTTTTCTTATTTTTAAATAAATCATTGTGCATATTTAATACATAACATTTTTCCGAAATTCGATTGACTTCTTCATATACGATGTTATGATTTAATGATAAAGTATTGGGAATGTGTCATGTTATCCGCAAGAAGGCGTAGCCTGTATAAAAATCGCTTGTTTTTCGAATGATGGAGGACGCAGAAGCAGCGTACGACGGGTGTTCGGACGGAACAAAAGCGACGTACAACAATTAACGAGTCGAGCGATAAACAGTTTTTCATAAATTTTACATAAAAGAGTTGGTAAGTTATTTCTTTGTTGTTATTCTTCATTGTTATCAAAATCACTCTTAATAGAAAAAGAGCGCGTATCGTTCAATGGGCGCTCAAATTACAAAGTTGTATAGACGAGGTATAGAAGAAACAAAACGTATTATAGAACTTAGCGTCTCATGTTCGGAAATACCGATCACGTAATAAATGAGACGTTTTGGTATCCCCCGTACGATTTAGAGCTCTAAATTTAGGAATTAAACTGCGTTACAGCTGTTAATAAACAGTCATTAACATATTTCGATATTCTGGACTAGTAACACTTATTTAAGTTGAAGTAAAATATAATGATTGTCCATTATGTTATAACACGCAGGATCTTTCATACACAGTCAGTAATTTTACGTATCAAAATAATAGCAATACAATGAAATCTCAAATAACGTCTCCTAGGTAGATTTTTAACAAAATTTAAGCGACACCATTCCCCAAGCTTGCGCCTTGCTTTTTCATTTCGCTGCACGAAAAAGATAGTAAACAAAGAGCCCGATAATGATAAAGTAGACGCAGGAGCAGGATAGCGAGACTAAAACTGACGATACTCGTCACAGAGAATCACTAATTGAAATGAATACACAGAGAGTCCATAATTTGTTTTACGATGTCTAAAAGGGGACAAGGAGAACTTGGAATATGACCGTTGCGATCTCAGGCGGCACGAACTAACACATCTTGATTTATCAATTTTATGATTCAGCCACGTGTCATTGGCCCACTTCGTAAAAATTTATAATTATGTTCGTTATAATACACTTTGATATATTTAATTGTATTATTCATAGTAACGTGCGAATATAATATTATAAAATCTAACTTATTTTCAGTACAAGGAGATGGGAAAGAAATGCATTATCTCTTAAAATTAAAAGAATGTTCTACTTTTGAATCTGAGTTATTTTGTATAACAACTTTAAAACATGAATTGCTTGACCAATTGTTTCATTGTAAAATTAATTGTGATTCTGACAAGAACTATGTCGAATTCGCAATACAATATCATAAATTTCGAATGAAAGTTTCAAACAAACACAATCCATCAAGAAAGGATTAAATCAGGTACCAAAATTATAATACACTTTGTAACCTTCCCTTCTTTTTCAATTATTGAGAATTATTACTGTTTGTGCTCCGGCTTTGAGTAGAAAGGGTGCAATTATCTCAAATATTAAAGGGCCAGCGATTGAATGGTGTTATTGCAGATTACCGTTATTGGGTCGGTAAGAAGTTCCGGACTTGGAAAAATATCCTGTTGCATTCGTTTTTACACGGAATCACGTATAATGTCTGGGTACAGAAAAGGGGGAGTTTTGAGCAAAAATGTGTTATATTTAATTTAGAATTAAACACAATCCTCGCAGTTACAGATGGACCCATTAATTTGTTCCGCAACCCCTGAAGAGGGGCAAGGAGAAGCTGGAATGCGATCGTGGAGGTGCCAAGTGGCAGGAACCGGCTGGACTTGGTTTACCGATTCTACGTTCAATATGCGCGCGATTTACAAACTGCGGTGAAATTTATAATCTTGCCCGATACAATATATATTGATATATATTGTTGCATTGTTCATAAAAACTGGCGGATATGATATTAAGAAACCTAATATATGTTATTGGCAGTATAAAGAGATGGGACATGTGGGTATTAGTTTTAAACATTGAATAAACTTCCTTTGAGAAGAAACTTTTGCATCTTTCTTACTTTGTATGTTTTCCTAATATCAATTGCTTTGCCAGTTACTCCAACGAAGCAACTAAGACGCAAAAGTTTCTTCTTGAAGGACATTTATTCAATGTTTAAAGCTAATACCCTCATTTTCCATCTCCTTATACTGCCAATAACTTATATTAGGTTTCGTAACATCATATTCATCAGTTTTTATGAACAATGCTACAATGTACATCAATATATATTACACCGACCATGATTATAAGTCCAGCCGGTCCCTGCCACTTGGCACCTCCACGATCGCATTCCAGCTTCTCCTTACCCCTCTTCAGGGGTCGCGGAACAAATTAATGGGTCCGCCTGTACAATAATCGCAATGAAATACTAACGCAAAAAACGATACAGTTCTATACAATAAATTTACAATAAGGTTGTACCATTGATAGGTAGTGAAGATACTTTTACCTACCGTTTCGTAGGTGATTCGGTCGTACAAGGTTTCAAAGTATCTTCCCTTCATTCTATCATAGGTCGCGGTTCACGATCATAAGCCCTAATGGTTTCTGACGGAATCTTACAGAGCTCGCATGGTTATCGAACTTGACTAAGTCCGCCCTCCAGTATTATATATATATATAGCTAAGAGTACAATTCTTCGTATAATACGAGAAATAGAAACTTTATTCAAATACCAGAGCACGATTCTCCAAAACTCCCGTGTCGACGAGTGAAATTTTGTCAGGAGCCTCGGATCTTCCTAGCAAGGCGTGGTAAATAAAATAACAATCGCTATTGTGGGAACGCGAACATAGTCCGGTTTGAGAATGAACGAATAATTTAGAGTATATATTCGTGCGATCGAAGGAGGAGCGTTTGGGCTATAAAGCTGTGGAAGAAGAGCGATTGGAACAGAGGTTTAGCTTTGGATGATGCGTGGTTTTCAGGAATACACCTAAATTATGGTTGTGCGAATGTGTACGAATGAGAGGAGCTGCGTGCAGAGTCCTTAAGATATAAATATGTAGGACACAAGAGAACAGAGAGTCACGATCACAGAATGATAGAGAACAGAGCACAGAATCAGAGTCAAAGTGAAGAGCTAGAGTATCGAATAAGACTGAACGATCCGTATCCCGGTAACAGCAATAAAATACTTTTACTTATGAAGGCGAGCTGCTGGAGAAAAAATACAAGTTGCTGGAGTTTTTACAACAGCAGTGCTGTTCGATAAATCTTCCACATTCTCCGCTCAGAGAATCGGAAGAGGTCCACGGATGATAGAACGGACATAGCCAGCTCCTCGAGCCACGAACTTTGATGCGAGTAAAAATTCATCGAAACGGATTTTCCGGCCGGGATTTTGTCCAGGATTTTCTCCCCGCGCGTCCTTTCGTTCCCCGTAGGAAACGTCGCGGAAATATCTTCTGGAGACTCCTGCAAAATTGATAGCCACCGCGTCGATTTCGTTATGCACGATGTACTTACCGGCCTGCGAGATCCGGTAAGGGCCAACGGAATACGCGAGTGGGACTGAAATTTGATCTTCCTTCCACGTCGAGTTACGGAAAGCGGATTCTCGAGGGGCTCCGGATTCGAATGAGGAGCGCCCTGGAATTTTATTTGGCTCGTCTCAAAGGGATTAACGAATTATCGGATGCGCGCTGGCGAAGACAGTCGAGTTTCTCTGGCCCGGTGGGCGACAGACGAATCCCTTGCCTTGAGTTCTTTTTTCAGACGCTCACTCTGCTCCAAAAGTGCTTCGAGGATTTGGAATAAGTGCGCTATATCCAACAAGGAGTACTTCAAGGGTCGTAACATTGACATAAACGAATATATAAAATGCGTATAAGAAAAACAGGAGTTCCCCTTACTTCTTCAACGCGCCTCGTATGTAAGAAAAAATATATAAAGACCACAAATTAATCGAGCAATCGACAAAGAAATGTTTTAGTTCCTTCATCGCGGAATAAAACTTTGCAAAAGCACCACGCGGGGAGTATCAAGGTGATTCGCGTGAAAAAGTAATTCGCATCGCTGACAAGGGGCCTTCGAGGATTTCCACAGTACGGAAAGGCTGTTTCCGCGATCGGAGGCGCGAATGCCTTTTCGTAGCGTCGCCGCCATCGAAAACCGCGCGCACAGCTGAAGTGTATTCTCTCGGAGGCAAAGCCGAGCGAATAATTCCACGTCGATGGTTAACGCTCGGGGGAGCGGCGGTGGTTTGGGCGCGGAAGGATAACGCGGAGAATGCACTGTTTGCTCGCAGTCGGCACAATGCCAGCGCCGCGACACGTTTCTTCGCAAAGGGCCGCGCTCAGCCAATATCTATGGCTTCGTTTGTACCTAAGTCTCGTATTTACCAAGACGTACGACCGTCGCGCCGGAAAATCCGGGGGGAGAATCGATAATACAGCGATGATCCTTGCGGGAAACGCTTTGCGCCACTCGAGCCAGACGGAAGGACTGTCTAACAACGCCGAACGCCACTAAATTTTGAAGCCGCTTCCAACTCTCGTATTGTGCGAAATGACGCTCGACATTCGAGCAGCTGTCAAATCGATCAAGTGTGTAAAAAG
This sequence comes from Ampulex compressa, assembly GCA_038496175.1. Taxonomy (NCBI): domain Eukaryota; kingdom Metazoa; phylum Arthropoda; class Insecta; order Hymenoptera; family Ampulicidae; genus Ampulex; species Ampulex compressa. The sequence continues at coordinate 116,617 of JBCFXI010000571.1, read as the reverse complement.
GGAAGTAGAAAGGTTATGATACGGACCGTTTATTTTGAAAGCGGTGTAAGTCCATTTCTAAAAAAAATGAGATATCACGTGATTTATATGCTTAATTCAGCGTAAACCTTTTGTTTGTAACTAGTTAGTATTTAATACCTTAAAAAGTATCAATGTTTTGTTCGATTTAATATTGGCCGGTAAAAGAATGCTTTTTACATTTGTACAATATACAAGTAGAAACATTGGCACACTCGGTAATATTAACCGATATTTTTTGATCAATATATATGCTAACCTTTGATTTTCTCGAAAAGAAGAGAAAATGGATTTACACCACTTTCAAAATAAACGGTCCGTATAAAGATCGTATCCATTGCGGAGGAAAAGAATATGAATTTCCACTGAAACCTATGCAGAGGTAGGAACGCATCGACGATGGTCACGTATTTCAGACGCTTTAAGGACGATGAGAAAGAGATCGTGGAACGAATGAAGCCAAGTACGAAAAGGCGGTTTGGTTGGAGAACGTCCTCCCGCGCTGAAGATCCATCCAGGTCAAAAGTCGTTGTTCCGAATTCATTTCCAAGCAAGTACTCCGGCTTCAAGTTCCGTTAATGGATGCGAACGGACGATAAAGCTGGATAATATTTTCAAAGTAAAGCCCGGGTCGTACCTATCGTTTGTTCCCAGAAGCTGTTGATTACAACGGGAATTTTTCATCAGGGTAAAAGCAAACGCGCAGTTATCTCCCGACTTCTGTTTCGAATAACCGTGCGGGGAGCGTCCTGTGTAAGTTGCGTTGATTGCCGGGAACACCGCGGCGTATAACCGGCTACAGTGCCTGTCCGTATTTCCGGTAATTATGGGAAAGAGTGCGGATCGATTTTCCCCGGATAAAGGGAATGGCTCGGGAAAATTAATTGTCGGCAACCGTCGAGATTGGTAGACCGTCCATTATATAATTAATTTCCATCGGACGTAATAGTACACCGCCTCTTTCTGATAATTAATAACTTCCACGCACGGAATTATTCCGACGGCGGGGATGAAATTAAAACCCTCGCGTTTACGCCGAACAACGATCGCGGTCATTTTCTCCGAGGCCGTTGTTTCCAAGCGACTGAAACTCCATCGCGTGTATATATATATATACATATACATACGTACGTACATATATACGTGTACAAATATACGTGTATATATATATATATATATATATATATATATATACATACATATACATACGTACGTACACATGTAGATTTATATTTAAGAATTGGGTTAGAGGTCTCTACATACATCGCGAAAATTCATCAAATTCGCCACTTTGGTCCGCTCCTAATTATAAAGATTATAAATGAAATTAAAATTCGAACGAGATTCCAGCGATTTTAGTGATAAAAGATTAATGCGAAATGGGCGTTGGGGAAAAAAAGAAATGGCGAAATCCATCGCGGTATTTCGGGTACAAAGTGTCCACGATGGGATCGACGCGGTGTCGGTTTGAGCTTCGGGCCAGTAAAAAATATTGGCGCGATAAATTCGACATTTTGCGGGCCGGCCTCGGGAAAACGAAGAAGTAATCCGCTAAAATTCTACCCTCTCGAGGCTCACGATCGATCCCTTCAGGTTGACCGAGGTCCTACGCATCGTGTCCCGGGGGTGAAGGAAAGTTTGTCAATATTCGAGATGGAATACGAGGAAAACCAATCGCACTTTTAGACAAGGTAAAGAAAACTCCACCTACTCGACTAGTTATGAGGAAGGGGGGAGGTAGAAAAAGTTGAAACTTCGAGCCGAGAGGCGGACTCGGGAAACTCAATATGCTAAAAGGAGGTTCGGCCGAGCACACAAGGTTCGAAACTCATCCGTGTACAATAGGAGAGTTCTCGTGTAAACAAGGCGCGCGACGTATAATTAAAACCGGCCGCGACTTCTTTCTCCTCGAGTTAACCGAGGGATAATTGCAGAAAAATCCCTTCTCATTTGCGGCCTCCCTCCTCGGCCAAATTTATTGGTCTTTCTAATGAAGGCAAAAACTTTCTCGACGAGTCTCGCGCACCTTTTCCCCGACCTTGGGATATAGCCAGACTCGAGGTCAAGGCCAGGACGATGTCGTCGCAGTCTCCATCCTCGAATTTCGACGTGCGGACTAATAAATCGACGAGCCCGCCTTTCCTCGATGGCAATGGCGGATCTTTCGAGGCCGCGAAGAGGCCTTTTGCTCCCGCGATCAACTATTTACCGATTAATTAAGGCGAGTGCCGTCGAAACTTTCGCTATTAGCCTGAATAATTGCCGGTGGATTATCAAGTTTCCCGGGGAATGGCACGGGGGCTCTTGAGCCGAAGGCTGAAGCCCCGGTATTCTTCCGGCCCAAAACGAGACTTCCCGTACGAATCCGCGGTAAAAAGTCCATTATAAATTTTAAGACGATGCGAGCCTTTCAGGCCGCCGTCCCTCGGAATAAAGGCCAACTTAAAATCGCCGCCGCGGCTGGCACGGTTATAATTAACGTCGCCGCAGGCCAGGCCGCCCTTTTGTTGTGGAAAGATCGAATGGCCCTGCGAGTAACGAGGATGAGCCAGATATTGCCCCTTCGTCCCTTTCTCCGGGAATCGCGAATTTCGGAGGATCGAGTGCCTCGTTAAAAGTTCGATTTATTTGCCTACACTCCTGAATATTCACGAAGGAAGCATTGATAAAGCTCCTCGATATCCGTGCTTTTATGCGATATCGAGCATCGCGTTTCTGCATTAGCGCTGGGAAAGTGGCGTGGGAAAGGTTGGAGGATTTCTTTTTTTTTTTTTTTTCTATCAACCTCGAGACTCGTGTCGATAAGTAAAGGTGCTTTATCGCTGTTACCGCTGTACGGATAATTCGGCTTTATTTTCTACTCTAGCTCTTTGCTCTGCACTCTGTGTTGCGCTCCTTTACGACTCCCTACGACGCTATGCTCTTTCGTCTGTGACTTTCTATTCCCCTCTGTCTTACGACATTCTTCCTTGATGTCTATACGTGCACTTTCTCTTGTTCTCACCAGTGGCGCACCTTATTATAATTGTGATTAAAATTAAGCTTGTTGAATAATAGAAATATATAAAAATCCTAGGCTTATTCCCTGATATTCATTGGCGTATCCCACTTTGGAGACCACGGCACCACCGTGGCTCTCATGATATTGATTATCACCGCAGCTTCATATCCACCTTTATTTTAACCATCGGCCGGTCGCTCTTCGGCCCAAGGATCATGTTACAGCGCCATGGATAACGAGGAGAAACATCGATTACTCACAGTTAGTTATGGCATAGGATGCCGCGGAAGCGAGCAGTCCGCGAGCGCGATTCGTCCAATTAGCCAAATACCTAGTCGGATTCTGTTTTCGTTCGATGGCCACTCGAACGATTCCACCCTGCTTGGGAAACAAATCTCGGCTCTCCTACGGAGAAAAAAACCTGGACCCTCTCAGAAATCGAAGTACACTTGATTTCGGAAAGTATCCTCTTTTATTTTCAACAGCTCGCTCCTCTTCTCGCCTCCTCCTCTTCGATTCAAGAAGCTCTCGCGAAGGAGCGAAAACACGCACGAAAATTGAGAAGGTGAACGCGTTTGAAAGAGAATTAAAATTTTTATTTGAGAAAGATGTAAAAAAATGAATTGAAAAAGATGTAAAATTGTAACGCAGGGGAGGGGAGATGTAAAATCATCCACGAATTACGACTCTCGAGGCGAACAAAGAAGCACGATAATCCAAATCTCATCCTTACAAAACCCCACGAATCCCAGAATCGTCCTTCCCCATCGCGACACGTCGAAGATCAAAAATTCGAGGAGTAGATCAAACGATTAATCCAAGGGACGATTAGAGCAGCGACCAATATCCGTATATATACTCTTACGGAACACAATGGGCGAGGGAAGGCATTAGCGAGGCGAGATCCTCGCCGAGATAAGCGTACACGTAATTACATACGAGGCTCGCGGTAGCGAAATAGTCCGCGAATGCTCACGGTTAATTTCGAGATTTATAGCCAATTATCCGAAAACAATTTTCCCGCTCGTACCGGACGGGCGATCGCAAAGGAAGGCGCCTCCTCGAATGGCCAGGGGCTCACGCGTCTCCTCGTATAATACCACCCTTGGAGGAGTACAAGGGAATCACGAGCGCCGCGGGCCAAATATCCGTAATGAATGCGGAAAAAGGGGAGGGCTGAGGGGAGAGGGGAGAGAGAATGGCAGAGAAAAGTGCGGTATGAATATACATACCGTACGTTCCTGGGAGATGTTGCGGGAAATTATATCAAGGGAACGGCAATTTCGCCCCCAGAAAGGAATGGTAATTCGCCGGGGATGGAGGAGAGCATCGCGAGACGGAAAAAGGGAGAGTCGAGTGGAAAGCGTCTGGGGGAGGTAAGCGGGAAAATTCATCCATTACATTCGGCAGCGTCTCGACGGGGACGATATTTGCGGAGGGCAGCGCGTCCTGCGCGAGAGGAGGCTAATTATCGAGAAACAGAGGTACGAGCGGGGACGAATGTGAAGCTGAGAGAGGAGTAAAAAGCAGATCCGCAAAATGGATAATTCCCTTCTCGGAGGTATCTCTGAGAGGAGACCGAGGGCTGAAAAAGTTGTTCGAATGAAAAAACTTTCCAGCCGCGATCGCTCGCGGAGGCCCTCGGAATCTCGAAGCATCGCGAAAGTATCGGGAATATAATATTTATGACCTCTTCAGCTACTCGTCCCTCCTGAATTTGCCCTCGTAATACCCTCGGTGCGGAACCTCTAAATACGCGACCAGCCAGTCTCGTCCGACTCTTCCGATGAATTATGACGCGATACTGAAACAAGATGGAGGAGGAACCACCTTGACGATTACTCCACTTTCTCGCTACATCACTTTCCATATATAATCATAAAAACCAATTCAGAAATCCAGGAAGTAGGATTGAAGTACCAAAGGCGTCACTGGATTGCTGAAGTACCAAAGGCGCCACTGGATTTCTGAAGCACGACGTCTTTCAGAAGCGTCGAGAATTCCACGTCCTCGAGATCATTTCCTCTCTCCCTTGACGCGGAAGCGTCATCATCGTCCTCGGTGAAAATGGCCACGTGCTTCCGCGGGTCATCGCTTCGAATTCAATTATGCCGTGAATCCATGACGCACCTCCCCCCTCCCTTCGACCCTGTAACTGCAGGTAGACGGAGCTTCGAGGGTGAGGAAAACGCGGGGGTGGAGGCGAGGGGCCGGCCAACGGGTCCGGCCGCGAAATCGTTATCGTCCCCACGATTATGCGCGGTCAGGCACGTACCTACGTACCACGTGTGCGTGCGCAAAACGTACCCAGGGGCGATCCTAATTGCCTGGCCGTGATTTACCGCGCCTGGCAGATTAAAACGAAACGATCGGCGTAATTCTCGAGGCGCCACCGAATTTCCCTTTGGCCTTTGCCAGGAGCGGACGGGATAAATCCTGGAATTTTACGAGAGAGCGGCCGGATCGATGCTGGATCCTTGGCAGCGACGAATGCGGGGGAGAATCGCCGGCTTGGATGCTCCACGCGGATATATTATTATGCTGCATCGGTATAAATGGCTTTGGTTAAGTTTTCAGGCACACTCGCGCGATCGAAATGTCAGACGCCTATTAAATTGAATATTAAATAAAATCGTCCGCGATTTTCTCAAGTAACTCCCTTATTACTCGGTTGTCGCTTAATTCGTATTACATTAGTGAATGTAATTCGATATTTCAACGATATGCGCCGGATATATACTAAAATCTAAAACTACGAGTCTTTCCTTTTGCGAAAACCTTCTTCTCAATCGAGTTGGGTGGACTTCGAGATGAATTTGTCAGAGCGGCGTCCTTGCTTCTGGTTATACGAGCAGCCACGTTAATTAGTGTCGGCTGGTCATTGCCGTCGCCGGTATCAGGAATAACGATCGTCCGCGTAAGTGTAATTCACGAGGAACCGGGGGAAAAGAATTTAAATGAAGAGAAGAAGGTAAATGAAGATATAACGGCGATATAATTAGAGGGCAGGGGGAAATAAAAGGGCGGAAAGGGTCGTAGGGGAGAGGGAGAGGAGGGGGAGAGAGAGTGGGAGGGGAGGGAGACGGAATCGTACTAATTGCGAGATATATAATTCGCGTTAGCGCGCTCGCCCGCGGAGCCGCCATAATTAATGCTATTAGCGGACGTTAACGGGTTACATCGTTACGCCAGATTTATGTTCGACGTGAAGTAATTACGCCGACCTCGCCGCCGGGGTCCAGTCTTCTCAGATATCTCCAGTTGCGCATCAAGCCGCCAAGATTCCTGGCGCGTATCGCCGTTGAATTCCAACGCTTCTGCTTGGCTCGAATAATCCGCGCCTTTATCGCTAAATCCACCAAAGCGATCAAAATGACCGGCCGCTCGTTTTTTTTTTTTTTTCAAAAAATCGATAACACTTTGCATTCGGGTATTTTTTAAGACTTTCCACGATTCTACAGCGGAGTGTGAATCGTTCTATCGATCCACTTATATCTGTTCTTAATAGTGTTTCCTTTTCTTTTTTTTTTTTTTTGAGGATATATGTGGTATATATGAATATGTCCAGAAAGTGGCTGGTAGGTTTAGAGTTAATCCTTCATTCGATTCGCGATCCTTTATTTTTATCATCCGTGTTCTAGGTTTGGCTGCCAAGAGGGATGACTCGTTGGGTAAGGACCAACGAGCCGCTCGATTTTGGCGAGACCACGTGCCGGGCATCTCGATATCCGACCATACAAGCGCCCGTTTTGACCCGTCGATGAAATATAATAGAAGTTCCGGTGGGCCCTGGCCGCAAACGAGGACCTCGAAACGCGGTTAAACTTGAGAGCAGAGAATCTTCACGGTAACGCGCCAATGAGCACTACATTAGAGGAAGTCCTTGCTTCGTCACGATTACTTACATAAATATAAAACAATTATTTTACTCAATGACCACCATACTCAACAGCTTCATCATTCAATTCCCCTTTAAGCAGCACCCGATACGCGATGCACGATATTTATCACATTGAATATTATATTCGGATACTTAGAAAGAGGCTAATACTCAAGTACTTTGAGTGCTTAGGAAGACACTATTTTTATAATACGCTTAATCGCCACGCTTTTCCTCGTTATTCTTGCAAATGGTTTGCAACTTGATCGATCGGCCCGTCGGACTTATTATTCGAGTTGCTCCACGATATCGCGTTATGCAAACGATCCGGGAATCCCCATTCCTGGGCACGTATTCGATCAACAAGCGTTACATAGGGCCGCTTGAACGTAACGACTCCCCCGAATCGAATTCTCCTTTGACGGCCTCTTCTGGCCCCGCGACCGTGCGAACGTTACACTCGGCCGGCCGCACACGCATCCACGTCGGAATTCCGTTTGATCCAATCGCGTTTTACACTCTGAATAACGCGTGTACCGTTTACCTTTTGCAACCAGTGCTCTGGCGCTGGTCGCACTGGGTTTATACCGATGCCGCGTTGCGATTCGCCTTACTCCTGGATTTACTGGATTTTATGGAGGAGATATCGATGGACGATCTTCTTCTTCTTCTTCTAAGGAAACTTGCCTATGTGCCGAATATTCAGGAATTTACTGGCATTGGTTATCTAGTTTAAAAGTAGAGACTTTAATGATAGTTTTTTTTCATGAAGTGGGTTTTGGAACGATTAATGATTCCTCGCTGGAGAACGAGTGATCGAGTGATTAATATCGATGTTGATATAATGGATATTTGATGATGAAATGATATGAATGATGGTAAAAAGAGCTTTGGAAGCTTGGCTTTGGAACGATTAATATTAGAGACGTTGGAGGAAAACTGACTTTTTTGCGTAGATCGCTATTGTCGAGCACACGGCCGCTCGTGAGTTAAATGGATGGCGGTATATAATGGAAGAACGTATAATTCGACGATCGAATGGAACAGTGGACGGAAAACAAATAATTCAGAATTTAGGTGGACGCCATACACCGTTAATTCCATGTTCGCCGTAACGTTCTCTGGTTATTAAAATTACAACGGTCCCGCCATAATTGTTTTCATCGCGATACGCGGTAGAATTGCAACGCAACGTTGCGGCATCACTTATTCATCCTCGGCCATTTTTCATTGGCCACGCGATACGACCGGATCAAAAGCGTTTTTCGAAGCTTATAAATCGTTATTGTCGTCGGCCCCCTGCATCTTTTATCGGCCTTATGAACGTCCACGATCAAACTAATTCAATGCACGCGCGCGCTTTTAATATGCAATACTGAAAAGAGTAAACAAGACCCCAATACTATTCTCCACCACGAATAATCCCGCTTCGAAATCCCCGATTCGTTTGTCGAGCGTTTTCATCGAAATACCGCCACCCCCCGAATAACATCGATGATAAAGCACAATGGCGTCACGAAGAATTTTGCGAAAAAACCGAGCGACGGGCGAAGATTACAGCCAATTTCTCGCTTGGATTTTTATTGGCGGCAACGGGAACAAGAGTTGGCAAGAGATTGATGTATGTGCCCAAGAGCGAAATCCCTCCGCGTCTCCCGTTCCCGCCATAACTTGGCCCTCTTACCCCCTGGACGAGTCCGCCCCTCCGTCGAATATCGACGCCAACTCGAGATACTTGTTCGAGCGTGATAAACCGTGAGAGGAGAGATTTGCGTTCATCCCGGCCGATCGATGCACCTCCGGCCGATCGAAGTTGCTCGAAGAAGCCTCGAGAGGCTCTTCGTAATTTTCGTCTTAGGAATTTCGATGGTAAATACCCCCCGAGGAAGATCCACGAGTCATTGTCCGAGCTATCTTTTGTCCACTATGTCCCCCTTCCTCTTCTTATACTCGTCGAGAGAAGGACGATGGAATCTGCTGACCGCGATTTTTCCCCCCGCTGGCGGAAGTACCGGTACGTGCCTTCGGTGTAAAGATAATATCCGCCCTTCCTGTAATCCCGCGGCTATCCAGCGAGGCGCACCTCCGAGGAACTTGCGCCCAGCACGTGAATTCGCGTCGATGTGAATACCGCGCTGGGCTGCATCAGGTGTAGCGGTATGAAGCGAGCGTTAAGATACAAATGTGTCGATAGGGAACATTTGTTCGACGACCGTTAACATCGACTGCAAAACCAGATCGATTCGACAATGCTCTGTGTTTGGTAGAATAAGAAAGGTGTGGTGTATCATGGGCTTCTAAAACCTGGTGAAATCGTTAATACTAATCGCTACAGACAACGAACGATCGATTTGAAGCATGCATCGATCTGAAAACCACCAGAATGAGCTGGAAGACACGGCAAAGTAATACTTATATAGTCCAGTCATTTCGTTCCTTCATTACGGCTTCGATCGTTTCGAGCAAGGCCGCAATGCGAGTCGATATCGCGCGAGGGCCGCGATTTGGAAGTGCATATTAATGTCGGAATATCGAGGCGCGCGAAGGGTGCGATGAACGTATCGCGGCATCGAGAGCGCCGCCCGGTTGGCCCCGTGGTTTGGACGGTGGGAAGAGAGAAAAAGGACGGAGCTTCGTTAGAAATGCGGGAGCTATGTTCGTAGGTGCAGAAAACCGCGTAGCTGCACGGCCAGCAGCGCATATGACTTCATGTTGGTGCCGCGCCGTACGCTCTGTTTATCCAATGCGAGGACACGGGTGCATTAATTTAGGTTATTTGCGTACCTGCGGCTAAACTGCGCCGGCTACAATGGCGGAAAAAAGGTCGAGAATGAACCGCAAACATTTGCACCGTGCACCCGTGTAAAGGCCGCGGCTCCGCGCGACAATTGGAACCGCATACCGTCTCTTCGTTTCGATTCCGCCATTATCCATGGGACTTTGACAGGATCGATTATGGACATCGGCGCTGCTCGAGCATCGCGATTCCTCCTAAGGCATTGGCGCGAATTTTAAAAATAATGGCAAACATCCTCGAGGCTTTCGTCGCGTGCGTCGAGCAGCCTGTGATTTTTCCCTCGTATTTCGAGTCGCCCATCTTTGCGCCAGGGATTCCGCAACATTTTAAGCGTCAACGATGCGACACTCCTCTCGCGATGTGTACGACTTGTGTATTCGACGAGGTAATCAAAGAGGATACAGCACGGTGTTTTCGCATCCTTCGCAATTGGCAATGGAAGCCCCACGATTCTGGTATACGTTGCGCCAAATTCACCGAGTGGAACAACGACGGTATAATAACACCAGCAGTACGATCGTAACCATGGCGATAAATCAGATGAGCCGCCGCGGAATGCAAATACGCGCGATGTATATGTGTATATATATTTTTTTTATATATATATATTCGCACGCTTTTAGCTTAGAATTTTGGTTCCTATGCAAATAAACGCCATGGTCAAAGTCGAGTCGTGCGGGGCGTAATAATATCCGAATACAAGTGCTGGACGCTGCGTGGGCAGTTCGCGTTTGGTTTTTATTTTGCGCAAAGGGACGAAGAGTTTAAAGAAGTCCACCATGCCGAATCCACATTCGGTGCAGGAGCGAGGTTTGGTACTTTCATTAGCAACAGCCCACGCTCGGCTTTTCCACGGCAGGGCCTTTTCGTTATTTCGAGGACGTACCAAATTAGGCATGGATTAATTTCGACGTGGACGAATCTCGTGAGCGCGTACATTCATATGCCCGGCACGAAGTAAGCCCGGATGGTTATAATAACTTCAACATAACGGATGCCCGGCTGTTTGTACGAGGTTTAAGCGGTAGTATTTGGGGGTATTATCTTACCTGCTTAGCCTAATGGTACTCTTCGTTTCACGGACCATGAGCGTCCGCTCCCAGAAGTGCACGGCCTCCGGTAGAATCGTGTTCTGAAATGAAGCGGGGGACAAAGTTTAGATTCGGTATGCTTACTCATTTATCGGCGCATCTATATTCATGCGAATGTATTTAACCTCCCGTGTAATCCACGTAAAGCGTACAAATGGAAATCCCACCCGTTACACGTTCTCGTAATCAGCAATTTCCCGTCTATCGGGGCAGATTTTTCCATCATCGTCCGCGCACGATACGATCGTACTTCCAACTTAATTTTCAATCAATATTAAATCCACCAGTGCAGAAATACGCAGCTCCCTGTTTTTTGATTAATCTCTATAATAAGCATGGTGGCGAATCGTAAGTAGTATCGATATGGATAATTATCCAATATCCAAGTGTCTTTTGCAAATTGGAAATGAAATCTAGCCATTTAATAAACTCTCGCAAGATTCATAATTCCTTTTATAATGATACCTATAATATTTCCCGCATTACTCGCATTCCATAGGTATATTTCAAATCACAAACTGCAGCCCTGAAAAGCCCCGACTAGAGTTCGGCGGAAGAAGGAGGCAGAACTAAATGGAAGATCGAAATTTGCTAGAGAGAGTAATCCAAATCGTCGATAATGCGCGCCATTTGCATCTGACCCTTCGAAATTCCTTGTTCTCGGGATTTTGTACGAAATCGCGGAGGAATAACGTCACGAAGCCAGGGCACGGATTTCAGATTTGGCGGGCCAGTTTCCTACTCCCATCTGTCCGGTTGCATGCATAATGCACGTAGGTACGTACGCGCGGTTTGTCGGCGGAATAATGCGCGGCATTAATTGGTACCAAAAGGTAAATGCAGCCGCGCGAGATCTGCATACGGCCGGGCTTAATTCGAGCCACCTTTGCTACCTGGGAAAAAAAAAAGAAGAGAAACTCACCGCCCGCGTCGTCGCTAGAGCGCTTTAGAAACAGGATGATCTTTTCAGCTTTTAGGAACGAGATGATTTTTTTTCGGCTTTTAAAAATAAGACGAACTTTTCAGCTTTGAGAAACAGGACCATCTATTCGGCTTTTGGAAACAAAATGACGTGTGCGCGACAATGCGCGTTTGTTTCCTGAATGTTTGGCGCGGATCGATAAGGTCGTTTGTTCTATCGCACGAGAATATCCTGGAGCGCTTGGACGGAATCCGAGCTCTGGTTTTTGTACATCGGGGCTTTCATCCAGCGCGTGATGTAACTGGGTGGAAAAAAAAAGAAAATAAAATGAAAGGAAACATAAAGGTTGTTAAATCGGCGTTACGCCTTAACACGAGGGTGGATACACGCCCTTTAGAAGTTGAATGGTATTATTCCAAGTAGCGTCAACGTCTGGAAATTTCTAACATGGTTCTACCATGGTCGAGGCTATGAATTGCACCTGGTCACAGGAATAAACCGAACGGAGCAGCGGCACCTCGGCTCGCTCATCCTAATAGCTTGGAGAGTCGTAAAAACCCTTCGATCCGACAAACTTTCCAGACGGGGGCCGTTCGTTGAAAATTCCGGTATCCTCCGTCGTCGTCTGCCATGAAGCGTGGATTATCGGTATATTTATCTCACGGTACGATTTATCATCGAGATTTTCACGGTGCGCAACCATTCGGTGCAACTACAATCGCGGCGGAGGCGAAGGAAAAATCTGAGAGGTCGAAAGAAAGACATAACATAAGAACAACAATATAATGCAATATACAAAAATGGTTGATTCCAGTGGAAGAAATAAAATACAGCAAAAATACCTTTATTTCAAACTCGACAGTCAAGTATACTCGCGCATATACACCGCGCATTACGCGTGCGCATACGCATTCGCGCATAAACTCGCGCGCATACGCATTCGCGCATGAACTTACGCGCATACGCATCCGCGCATATGCGCGCGCATCACGCGTGCGCATATACGCGCGCGCATTCCGCGTGCACAATATCTACATTCCATTTCCACTTTTACCGACTAGACAGACGCATATTTCACCCCTTGAAATTCGAGCACTTTACGAAGTTCTATCGTCGTCGCAGAGTCAAGAACCTCATTGCTGGGTCTTCATGCCGATCCCCCCCCCCCCTCACTCTTCCTCTCGCGTTTTCTCGAATCGTTGGAAAATCGCACAAATTCCCCATGCCGGCTGCCCAGCGGAATTTTTTAATATAAGATCGCGCGATACGTCATCGTGCAAACGCGGGCTGGAAGTTATTACGGTGCGCGGCGCGGAAAATGCAAATTACCGAGGGCCGTGGAAAAAATTCAGGGAGCGTAGCACGCTTTACCAGGGGGAGGCGGACAAAGCGCGAGAATTAAAGCAGTTCGCCGTTAACCGGCCGCAAGAATGGCCGATCGCGGCCGCAGGAAAATGAGTGGGACTTTGAGGATCTCGGGGATTTGCGCGGTAACCGTCTTTCCCCCGTCCTTCGTTTTTTTCCTTCCCCCTCTCCTCCACCCTCTTCCTTCCCTCTTTGCCACCATTGTTTCCTCGGCGTGCGGGGACGGAAGAAAAGGCGGACATTACTTCCGGCTGCCTTAAACAAACGATCGTTACGCGGCAAGGTGGGCGAAAGTTACGCTCCAGCGGGCGCGCGTCATTAATATCGACCTAATGGCCGCCGGCTGATAATTAAAACGGGGCCGAACAAATGGGGCCCCGAACGCGCGCGGACGTGCGAGCGCTTAATTTCTGCGTCTTTAATTATTTTTGCGACGATCGCATTGTTAACGCCGGGGGCGCCCAGCCCCTTCCTTCCTTCGCTCACGTGCTCAGCTTCGGTTGTATCGGCTGAGAAAACGGTTCGCGCTTTGCAGAGAGAAGCTAGTAAATTTCCAGTGATGTACGTAGAGTGTAAAAACGTAGAAGAACATAATCATAACGAGGAGTACCGATAAAAATAATCATAGTCCGCTGAGAAATAATCGAAGGAAGAAAAGTCGTCGACCGGAGAAATAACCGAAAGTAAATCGTACCTTTTGTCAATAAATATATTTCATTTCCTGTACTCTGTCCTAATGTCACTCAATCCAGAGCTACTATATATCCATTATGTACACGCGTATCCCCTCCTACATATCCACAAACCGCGCACACCATCGCAATCCACTTGTCCCGTAAAATCAATCGCTCTTTCTCTGGATATTCAGCTTATCCCAATGTTCAAGGACGACAAAAAAATAAAATCATCGGCTCGCGATCGGCGTGAAAATGGCAATGAAGTCGGATCGAGCGCAGGGGTTATATCCGCCGAGGGGAGGGCCCGAGGGGGTAGAATGCGAGATTGGATTCGGGCAGGTAACGCGGAGATGTTTAGGGGCATTTTGCGCATCGTTACGCTCGATTTCCGCGGATGAATAAAATCGATGGCGCGGCCGGAACAAAAATATGAAGGGGGATATTTTGCGGGGGTTGGAGAGGGGGCGGGAAAGGGGGAGGGGGCGGGGGAGAGCGACTACGGTGCGATTACTGTTGACAGAGCCGAGAGGGGCGGCACGTGGGCGCGCCAGGAATTATTCACGAACTATCGGCCGAGAGTTCGAATTCGATTTGCACCGTGGCGCTGTCGAAAAGTGCAGAAAGGAAAAACAAACCTGCGATTCGTTGGTCAAGCGCAGGATTCTTTTGAATCTGTAGAGTCGAGACTTACCCTAGGATGTATTTATGAAAACTACGTCTAACTGGTTTTTTTCGCGGAAGACACGTCCCTCGAGAATTGTGTAACAAATACGTTTTTTTGCAAGAAAGTGAGATGTGAGCAGTATAAAAAATGAAGGCGACTTTTTTATCGATCGTATTGCTTCAGAGTTGCGTAAAAAGGGAAATAGATGTGTTGATTTATTTAACCGATGAGTAGCAGAGACAAGTGTTTCTATCAGTAAGATGATATAAATATCGAAAGGTTTGTCTTCAATATCCTGTATAATTTTATATCGTCTATATATCGTCTTGAATTCTACCTTCTGGCAGGAAACGGAGATGCGTTTAAATTATTTCACGGCAGTTGGCCGCTTCTATCTCGTAGGTAAAGCGTTTCGAGGACAATTTTTTAACGGAGTTCCGAGAAGAGCAGACGCTGAACGCACTTGTCTGCGGGGCGTGCTTTTCCATTGGCACCGGACCGCGAGCGAACAATTCCCCACCTTGGCTTTTATTTCGCGCCTTTCGCAAGCTGATTTATATCCGCTTTTACGAGGCGCGTAATTTCGGTAATGAATTAACGACCGTCCTTTCTCGCGATACTTATCTCCGGGACGCTCCACGAAATCGGATGGGGGGGAATTAAGAATTGATCCGACCACTCTGACGAATGGCGTCGAACTAAAAGCTCCCTGGCGCAAAATCTATCCTGGCCGGCAGACATTTCGGCCCCGATACCATCTCCTCTCCGTGAAATCCCCAGAGTTTGTATCTTTCGTCCCGCCAGCATCGAAATTCATTGCGATTAACGATTAAAAATCGAGCCTTACGCCAACATCTATCGAATGATCCTAAGCTGGAAAAGGAAGATCTACGACTAAGCGTATAAAATAAAGTCTCGTATAAATATTGTACAAGCGATCGAAAGAGCGAAAGGATTCGATCCACGAGGGAATGTTAAGTCGTTTAATATTGAACCGTGAATACATTAATGCTGGTCGAACGAGTCGAGATGCGATTGATTTAAGCCAGTTTCGACAATGACGTACGAGCGCGGATGCGTGTACCGGGTGTGACATATCGAAAATCTGGCGTTGCATACGCTCGGTAATGTGCTGGGTATGGATAATATTTAATCTATCGTAATATCGTTCGGGGATAAATCAGATCGTATACATTCTTTCTCGACAATAATACAGCATCCGAATCGGCCCAGTGATATCGGATTATCCGCCATGCCGGGGTATCGGCGAATTGTTCGCGGAATCGATGTTTCTGTAATCGTATAAGCGGCGCCAGGTGCTTATTACACCCGAATATAACTCGCCGGTATCTAACGATTACCAAAATGATTAATTCAGCGTCGCGTTCGCTCATCACGCGTTTCCAATATAGACGGTGCTTAATAGCCTCCCCTGTCTTATAAACCTTCAGACCTGTCTTATAATAGTTCGCGATAAAAATCGTCTTAACGCGCTAATTGTATGTTCGCAGAGTTTGGCACGCGTCCTAATAAAAGCCACGAGGCTAATCGATATTCGAAATAGCCACGAGAAAACGATCTGGATGTTACTTTATTAAACGATACATTTGCGAAGCCATACGGGATTTTACGAGCAATCGTGTAATACAACATCGTGTTATACAAAGCATTAAGCCGATTACCTTTAATCTTTGCCAAACCATATTGCTACATACACCGTGATAGCATATAACGATAAAAACGATTCAACTCCTCAAACTACGATCTGGCCATCCACAAACACTCTCAAATCATCAGCACTCGTCGTATTAAACCTCTGTAAAAATATACAGCGACTAAGAGTCGAAAAACGAGTTTTACACTAAAGAAACGAAGCGAACGAACCAATATTCGCGTCCATAGATTTTTCCGCATCCTCCTCCGTCGCTTCGCGAATAACCCAGAGTCGAGAAGAGGAGCCGCGTTATAAGTTCAAACAAATGAATTCCCGTCTCTCCTGGCGAGCCCAATTTTTCTTACGGCCAGGCATGAATTTCAGCGCGCAGTGTCCATTAAGCCGGCCCTTTATCCTCGTTAGCCTCCCCCCTCCCCTCCCGCTTCCTAGCCGCAAGGTACCGCGCGGTCCGTTCCGGACGAGGACGCGGTCACGTTTATCACTACACGGTAGGGGCGGCGTTCTCCTTTATCACAATATTGCGTAACTCCTGCCGCCTTATCAGCGTCCCACGAGTCGCCCTCGTGACTGTTTCCCCACCCGGGAGAAACTTCCCGTACGGTGTATCTGCTGGCCGAAAGTACTAACTCGCCGGGACGAGGAGCGCCGCGCTGAGAGCGAGCGAGAGGGGAAGGACGTCTGGTTTCTCGAACTCGGGCAAGGACCACGATGGTCGTCGTATCGGCGATCGAAGATGTTAGTACGCGTGTATACGAAACGTGTGGCTACCAGGAAGAAGGAATTTATTAGGAGTAAATGATTTAGATAGTGTTTGCTGGATAATTTGAAACGAATGCTACATCGTTATTAATAAGATGAATTTGTTTTGTATTGAATCGATGTTAAATATTGTAAGAATAAGGGGGTGAGTTGTATCGAACCGATCCTTTGGGGTTTAGAATTCATTTTTAACTACTGAGCCACGCGACGGTGGCTAGAAAGTATTTACATTCCACATATAATAAGTCCACATATAATAAACCGTTCACTTGCCCTGAATAAATCCCAAAAGGAGCAAGCGTTTAGGGCTACGCACGTCCATAAAGACTTTATTACTTTAATTCGCCCACTGGGGAACACTTTCGCGGTTTCCTTCAGCTTGAAGGGAAAAAAAAGAGAGCGTGTTTTACGCGCATCTAAAAATCCCACGCAAGGGCATCCTGGCTCGCGCTTAACAGACGGGGCCGCGTAAAAATATCCGCGATAAAATACAAGCAGCATCGTCGTGGCGGAGGGTCGAGGCTGTTTAGGGCGACGAGTTGTTCGGCAGTTTGAAGGGCGGCCGCAGGGCGTCGGTGGGTGGCCCTGCTTTATCGAGGTTCGCACGGCTAGTTAGACGTCGGTATTAAATGCAAATGGCAGGGCGCATTTAAATTTCAGATGCAATTAGATTCATTTACTCTCAGGGGCGGCAATTATTCGACTTAAGGGGAGGAGAAGAAGGCAAACCGGGCGGAATCGTATCGCGGTGAAGATTTTCTGAATAAATCAGGGCAACGCTGATGCACGGAATCCGGGCCCCGTGTTTCTACTTTGGCCACGGCATTACCGGCCCTTCTCTCTCTCTCTCTCTCTCTCTCTCTCTCTCTCTCTCTCTCTCTCTCTGTCTTCGAGGATTTACGATCTCGATAACTACCGTTTTATTCATGGAACGCTCGTTTTTTGCCCTCCCCTCCCCAGCCCGCCCTCCGCCTTAACCGTCGGTGACCAAGTAGCGGCCAATCCACGAGAAAATAACCCATGTCCGTGGATTAATCGAACGGATTCGCCGGTGGAGGATCACGCGATGGACGAGATCTTACGATAATCCACGAATTTTCCTCGATTTAACATCAGAAACACCATCTCCGTCGTGATTGGATTAATGTCTATAGAAGAGGAAGAGACATGCTACCTCGATACATAAAAATATGCTATATTATAAATATATATATAGTATAAATACAATCAGTGATTTTAGGTTTAACAGAGAACCTATTGGCACCCTGTATATTTTAAATCTAGTCTCGTGGAATTGGAATTTCAAGCACATCGATATCTCTTCCATTCGAAATAATAATCATTTTGAATAATAACGATTTTGCTTTCAGCAAAATGGGAGAATTTTATTTGGAGAAAAAATAAGGGCTGTTATTTTGACTCCGTCGGTGGTACTGGCGTTAAATGTCATCGAGTAAACTAGTTTCGTGGTTAAATTCGATTTCCATGTTTTTCGTAACTTCCTCGCGCTTCGACTTTCCGCGGGTATTTTCTTGCAGATACTTAACCCGGTTTCTCGCCAGGAATACTCGATAACTTTCATTCCCCGGCCCTTTTTTGCTCGACGCCTTTAACGCCGCGAGTCTCCTTTCATTTAACGAACCGTCGATTCTCGACGGAAGGTCGAAATGTAACGGATATATAATATATATATATATATATATATATATATATATATTTCCCGCGTGTATATATTGCCCGCGCACTTTGTCGGCGAGTGCTTTCGACCAATTTCCAAGGATACGTATACCGGCGAACAACGCGAGCAATCGAAAGGCCGGGGAAACTCGATAAGCCGAGCGATTCGATTTGGTGTTTTTTTCGCTCCTTTTTATCAAATGAACTTTTCAAGAGTCATAGTTCCCATTAATGCAAATTGAAGCATTGTTCCATGGAACTCAGACGCGCGCGGCACACGTTCAGCGAACCGGTTCGAGGGTCTCTTTATTTCACGAACTTGGACAATTCGGGGCGATATAGAACATGCACTTCGCAATCAGGGCTTAAGGGGAATGATTACGTACGCTCTCGAAAACTGAATGCAACTACCTGGCACTGCGCGAGGCCGGTAATTGGAAAAACTCGGTGCGCACTTCAATTTGTCCGTGAGTGCGAATATTTTCATTTTCGGGATTGTTCTTGCCTAAAGATCGGGAGCTACCGGCCGCGCCTGGATGGAATTATTCGAAATTTCGATCGCGTTCGAGGCGCACCGACAAGAATACGTTTGTTTCCGGGACAGAGAGCGCTTTCGACGCCTCGATCAAGGCGCATTCTACGGTGTATCTAGTGGGGCTCGAATTTGTTGGCACGCAAATCAGGATCGTTCAAACGCCACCGCGTTGTCCGATAACGAGTTCGATTAATTTCGGCGCTTTCAGTGAAAACTTGTCGGTAATCGGTTAACGAGGAACTCGTTTACCTCCATTAATTTGGTTTGACTCGCTCGACGCGGAAAGAACGTGAAACTGAGCCGCGCTCAGATTCGCGTGGATCGTTGTAATGGAGATATTATTTTGGACATAGGCGGAAGCTGTTCTTCCTTCGTATTCAATATGACGCTGGTTATCCGAGTTTAAAGAGAGACACGAAGAAATTTGGGGTAAGGGATACTGGAGGATACTCGGCCTAATGCGTATTTACAGCGACGAGGGCTTTTGCAGTAATGAGAATCCTTATCCGTAGAATAACCGTTATACTGCCTTTAAAAAAACCACCTTGGAGGCGCCGCAAAAACTTCTTTAATTTCTGGCCAACCCTTAACCCCGAAGCCAGGGGCGCCTTAAGGCGATATAAAATTCTTAGGGTGTGCCCTCGTTACGTCTCGTTAAAAATTACCGCTCGAGTCTTATTACGGAAATAACATAAACTCCCCATCTTAACGTTAATAAGCGGCCCGCATTAATCTTGTAAATCTAGGCAAACGATGACGTGCATTCGTGGCGTAGAAAGAATTCTGCGGAGGGAAAAGAGCAAATTCGAAATTCTGAAGAAATTCCAAAAAAGAAATAGAAAAATATATCATTGCGCATATTAATACTAGTTTATCTCGTCTCCACGATCCAATCCTTGCATTTTTCCACCGATTCCACTCTTTAAATAGATTCCTCGAATAATAATAATTTATATTCGACGATTCTCCATCCATAATCTACTCTGATCATTTCTACTGGACATAGAAACTCCGTTTCCATCTCAAAGCTTCGCTTCATTCTCTAACAACCATTTAAATCCTCCCTTCCAAAAACAACCTCCAAAACTCTCCCAAACCTTAAAGATACTTCAACGAAATAAACGCCATTGAAAACCCAAAACATCTCCCTATATACATTCTTGGAATAACGATAACCTATGCACGAAAATTCCCCGCCCATGGTCCACGTCGAGCATTTCCGCTGAACGTGGAATCTCCCTCCGTAACGGGGGAAAGGGTTAAGAACCAGCGACGCGGAGCAGCCAGAAAGTCGGACAGCCTAGCAGCTCGCCTTTATGGCCGGCGACCGTCGGATTTGTGTGCGCAACCCCCAAGCTTGTTCCTCGACGATCGCGTCTGGAGTGGGAGGGGGGAGGGAGGAGGGGGCGGGGGGAGGAAGTATAACGGGCAGAAGTACGAGTCGAGTGTTCAACGCGGCGGGCGAATGAATTTAAACGGTGTTGTTAGTTCGCCGAGTTGCGGCATTAAGCATGCCCCCCACTCCTCCTTCTTCCCCCTCTCCGCCTGCTCCTCCTTCTCCTCCTTCGCCCCCTCCTTCGCCCCCGCGGCTCGTCGAGCAGCGCTTGCTCCCTCGTAAATCCAGTTGTAGCGGACCGTGCGTGCTCCGAGCCGTCCGCCTCGTCCTCGAAACTTTACGACGTGGCCTTGCAAAAAAGCCCAAAGCTCGAACCCGGCTCAGAGCCCCAGGCAGGCTATGAGGAGGGGGGAGGAGGAGGAGGAGGAGTGGAAACAGACGGCGGAGATAGAGACGGGGCGGAAAGAACTGGAAGCGTTTCTACGCGTAAAGCTCGGCCCTCAATGCTAATTGGCCCTCGACGTCCTCGGATACGCGACGAAGGCGCTTTATGCGAAGCCTCACGCCGTGTTCCTTTGACACGGTCGAAACCGCGCCTCCCCTCGGATTCGACGGGGATTCGGATTTTTCCGCGGGAGAAGTCTGGAGCGGCACTTCCTTTTTTTTCCTTCTCCCTCCTGCTCCCTCGCATCGACTCGTGCTTGGAGGAACTCTCGAGGAAACGAGGAACGACTCGTATCGATGTCGCGTTCCGAGGGTCTTGGTAGTTTGTGTAATAGGCGATCATTAAATCATCCGCGAATAGAGCAAGATGTAGGATCGAGAGATGAATCGAAATCATTTTCTTCGTATTTCATTTCTCGTTGGGTAAATAAAAATCCTAGATCTATCGCTTCGCATTAGTTAACGTTCCAGTTTGAAAATACTTTCACGCAGCGTAAGTGGAGTACAAACGCAATAATAGTAATAGAAATCTATTTTCACGAGAAGGTCCGCACTTTGACTGATTCTACAACTTTTCGCCACGACCCAATGACGAGCGATTACGCGAGGTATAATCGAGGAACGAAATATGCGGAACGTGCGAGCGTACGAAGCCGTGAACAACGTGGGCAGGGAAAAGGGCGCGTAATGGACGAGGGAAGTTCTTGAAGCGAGATCCCGGGTGAATTTCAAGGAAACCTATGTTAGTTCGTACTTCGAGAGGCACGTCTGGTTAAACGTTCGCCTCCGTTTCGTTTTAGCCCCGGACAGTTTACGGGCGCGCAGAGACGAAAAGTGGTCCGGAGGATTGTCAGGTCGCTGGGTCGAAAGTAAGGAAACCATGTCGGGCAGAGTCAATATTTTCAAAGGTGCACGACACGGACGTTTGCTCGGAGCCGCAGTTGCGAAGCTGCCAAATAATTATCAGCGGGCCGGATTAATCCGATCCAAGTCGCTCCCGAGGTTCGAGCGGGCTGGCTTTTATGGAAGCTCCTGTTGGCCGAGGAAGCAATATCGTCCACGTTTCCCCGAGGAAACGATTCGCTTCGAACAAGATGGCTCTCGCCTTTTCTCGTCACTTCCACGAGAAACGCATCGCCCGCCCTGAAAATGGGAATTCTCGCCAAGTGTCCCGCCAGCGACGATTTCGACGAGGGCAAAGGGAAACGTGCGACCCTCGCGTGCGAACCTTCCCATAAAGTTGAACGACGCCATTCCTCTCGATAGGTATTTACAATTTTATAAACCACGATCGCCAGAGGGCGCTCGATATTTATCCACAGCCTTTGCCATCGCGAAACCGCGGATCAAATTCTTAAATAAGGCAGGATCGATGAAGGATCGATCCAATCTCCTGATTTCAGAGCAAATGTCAAGATTCTTGGATATATATTCGTTCATCTTTAGTTACGACTGATCAACACTGTTTCGACTTCAGCATCGATTCTCTACATATTAATAATATCTTCGAAGAGGTTTTAGTGGTGTATCCGATGGATTTTCCTTGATCTTTAGATTTAATAACTCGCATATCGCGCCTGGACTTTGTCGTGCGTGATCCTGCGGAATCGACGAAGCCCAACCAAAACGGCGAGAGACTCGACAGAATGGCTTTGGCGAGAGGGTGCCGAGAATTAAACTGGCACGAGAAGTGCCTCCATAACACGACGTATTAGGCTAAGACACTCGCGTTTTCAGCGCTGCGGGTGAGTGCGCTTGCGAGCATTGAGCGTCGAATACTCTCGCCGCGCCCAAAACGCCAAAGTGCACTTTAATGTGTTCGTTAGCGCGCAAGACGAGGCTCCGCGATATAAATTCAGGGAAGAAAAACAAAGAAAAGGCGAATAGAGGGAGGCCCTAGAAGCGCGGAATAATTATTCGTACGAATATCCAGTGTTTGTTGATTATTTTATTTCTACCATTAACATTCTACGTTAACTATTTTACTATCTATATGTACATTATGGAAACAGACACTACCGACAGTTATGTTACAAGGTTAAAAAAGAAGTGAAAAAAAATAATGGCGAGAGAAATTAAGAATATTATCGCTGATAAATTGTTGCGTTGTGGAATTAAGATATGGCGGAGGACCGAAATGTGATACCTCGAGAAATTCGAGGTAGAAAAATCGTTCCTTCCCGACGTCAAGGAGGTAGAGAAAGGATATCGGAGCAAAGAGAAACTCGAGCGAGGTTTCCTTTAAAAGTTGAGTCACGCCACTGGCTGAGTCTTCGTACGAAGAGCGATCGTTAGAATGGATCTTACCTCCGTAAGAGCAGCTCCGGGCGATCCTTCCTCCGGGGCTTTTGATTGCCGCCTTCCGGAGCTTCGGATAAATTCTTTTATTTCCGGTCAACCTGTACCCGCGGAAAAAGCATCGATGCGCGTCGGAAGCTGCCTGGGGAATATCCGACGAACCGGGATACAAACCGAGTGTTTCGCGAATTTCAAGCCCTTATCCTCTAAATTCGCGGTCCTCTTTAAAGAAAATGAAACGTGAAAAGGTGAGGTATGAAATTTGAAAAACAAAAAGCGTGTGACAATATAGAAATGCTCGCGTGGCCTCAGAGTTCGTGGGGAACAATCGGGGAATAAGGATATTTTTGATTTGTTACGCATTATGTTTGTCTTATGTAGCTCCTCTCTATACTTTTACGCGCTCTTTTTGTGAGCGCATAAAGCTGTGTGGATTACACTGATGATACGAGAAGTCGAAGATATAACGATGAATATGCATTAGCCTGTTTTTGAAACCTGGATATTAAATATAAAATCCGTGAAATCCACTTTTCAGTCGTGTTAGGTGCGATAAGTATATTTAAGGGAAACCATATTTCATGCTTCGTTGGTACAGTTTGAATATTTCATCGTGAAATGAAAATCCCCTTAGCTTCGTTCACTCATATCTTCCACGTATCCTTTGGGTGTTTTATACGGAATTATACGAACGAGGACAAACCCGAGATACGGTTTCACGTAATTCGAAACTGTTTAAGAAACTTACGAGATTAAGCTCATAATCAAATTGGAATGATTATCCTGGAAAATCCGATATGTTCGCCAAGATGATTCGCTCTTCGCATTACAGAAATACGATAATGCAAGTTTCTTGATAAACGTCGGCCATTAATCAAGCCTTTATTTGGTACTCTTGCTGTTCAACGACCAATTTCCGCGCTGTATTCTCAAATTACAAAAATAATATGATATTTAAGCACGATAATACATTCGATTGGCCTTATCTAAAGTCGAGCAGCATTATTATTCGGTCGATGCGCGCACAGCCAATGCCCATACATCTGTCCTGCGAGGCAAACAATTAGGTTCCAACAAGCGGAACGTATCGCAGTTACAAAGAAATTTTGACATAAATCCCATCCCCTAGTTTCAATGCCACACACATTCTGCCGTTTGACGTCACTTCCAAACCCGGCTCTTTCCCTCTATCGTGTCACGAGTCATGCTCCTGGAATTAGTACACGTCATGCCGGCTGATTTTCATTGGCAGCAAAGGATATAATTCCCCATCGTCCCGGGGGACCATTTTGCTGCGCCCTGATCTATTGCGTTGGCGCGGTTTATTCGTTCGCGGGCGGCATTATCGTTAATATCCTTGGGCACGAGTCGTTCTTTATCGCGGCATTTCGTATTTCATCGCGGCGGCGTAACCGCGATCGAGGATAATGCAAATACAACGAGGCTACGGGCCGAACACGAGGAATGACGGATGCAAATATAATCGTCCATTCTAAAATTTAATCATTGTTTCGCGAGTCCACCGCGCAACATGGCTACGCTTTTTTTTCATCCCTATCCCCGTGTTATTTCACCCTCGGCCAAGCAGCCCTCGGAGCTTTTTTTCCAGTTTTCATCGCGGTCGAGCGCCAAATAAACATTTTAATGATTCACATTTAAATGGAGCTCCAGCCGGAAATATAAGCTTCGCAGCCCGAAACGAGGCTGTCCATTGAAATTGCGGAAAAACGTTCCCTGTGTTCGTTAAACTTTTATCGCCTATTTACGGAAATTTACCGATCGTAGCGCGCGCCGATGCGCGAGCGCGGTATGCATCTGGAAAATTCGAATTACTCTTAACAACAACGAGGCGGTTAAACCTTTAAAACAAAACATTTATCCGGCCCCATTTAGAGGGGCAATCGGGTACGATTAACCATTATCAGCCGCGTTCATTAAATCACCAGGTTCGGTGACGAGAGCGAATATATTCGTTGCATACTTCGCACGTGGCGAACGTACACTCAGGCTTGGTTAACTTCTCGTTAATTTCCCGCTGATTCGGGCGTAACTTTATCCCACACGCGCCATCGTACTTATACATTCATTTCACACTCATTGTGGGACCGTGAAAATAGTCTGTCGCGGGGCACATTAAGATAAATGCCTCGAAAAAATTGGACACTGGGCTAAGCAAGGTTCCAAATCAAACTCCCGCGATATACGCCCCTTTTTATTTCGCGCATTATACACGCACGCTGTACGAAGTATGCGCATGCGCATACGTCAGGTCTATTAGAGGCTTACGCGCGGTAATTCAATGCCGGAGATTGAGGCATTCCACCGCAAGGATGGCTTAACGAGGAGCGTCACTGTCTCGAGGGAGGCGTAATTACTGTCGCGGGCGGGGCAATTTCAAAGACGGCGCCAAGCGTTCGAAAAGGCGAAATTGGAAGTGCACTACTACCCCTCGTGCCCTGTCCTAGACAACTTCGGTAAACTTACAATCCTCGAGAGTCGGATCATACGAGCGATGTACCCGCCTCTCCGCCGCCCGGCCGTCCACTCGTTTAGCCTCGAAATTGCCCTCAGCGTCGAGTCGGTTTCCTCGAGAAGTTCCCTCGTTTTGGCCGGGGCCATTTTAAGGCCTGGCCCTCGAGGAAGACCTTAAAACCGCCAGTGCCGCGGGCCGTTTTGCGCCGCGGAAGAGGGAATCGTTTGATCCGCAATTTGCAGCGGGACGAGGAACGCGCAGCCACCGAGGATGGAAACGAAGCATCGCGGCCGGCCCTTTAATAAATCCATTAACCACATTTAGCCCGCCGGGGGAGGCATTCGGCTTTTGAAAGTCGGAACTTTCGCGTCCCAGGGGGAAAACTCCGGAGTACTTTGGAGTCATTGCCATTGGAATGCAGCCTCTTAAAAAGTTCCACTCGTGAGCCGCCCGCGGAATCTTGATCGGGCTAATGGATTATATTGTACTTTGGACGACGATCGTTTACACTCGCTGCCCCGATCGCGGCGTTGGTCGTTCGACGCTCGATTTCGGTTTATAAATAACGATCGGATTAGAAGCGGAGAGGGACGCGAGTTACATCGTCCATTAAACCCGTTACCACTAATCGTTTATCAATATAACGTACTTCTTCTTCTCTTCCTCGCTTCGACACTTTGAATCGTCTTCCTCGAACAATGAATACCCTCGGATTTCACGAAACGCGAGGTAATACAGTTATCTTACGATTATTACGAATAAATTACCTTCTACTTGCAAATCCAAGACGATCAACATGGATTCAGCATCGAAATCCTAAAAAGCGCAGGTTAGACACTTTGGGTGGAAAGCTTGCGCGCCGCGTCGATCGTCGTGCCCTGCGTATCACGAATCCAGAATCCATCGCAGCTTACCCAGGATTTCCTATCGAGTTCGCTTCCAGTATCGACCAGCCGCCTTTTCGATCTCGATCCGCGAGATCATCGTACCAGGCACCATCGTGCCAGGGTAAACAATGGCTCGTGCTCGAGGCCAGCCGGCCGATCTGATTGAAATCCGCCCGGTAATTTCCGGCTATTTGGCGCGTACTATTGCGCCCCTGGCGAGCTGCATTAATCGGTTATGAAGCCAGGAATGTTTGACGTCGGGCTGCCAGTCTTCGTTTACGAATCCTGCCAGCGAGTCGGACGACAAATCCTCCCGCGATCCGGAAAACAGGCCTTTTTCTCGGCCTGACGCGAATCTCCAGGTTGGTCCACATTGGTTGGAGGGAACTTACGTGGAGAGACCTCGCGAAAATGCTGGCGCAGCCTGAAAACTGGGACGCGCATTCGCCTATAAGCGGACGGGCTTTTGATCGAGGATCGAGCATCCTGTCGCCTTCGAGCGAGTCTCGAAGGAAAGGAAGTCGGACAGAAGGATTCCTGAGTGTTAAGGTAGGATAAGCCAGAAGCGACTGAGCTCTGCATATGCCGAAGGCGAATATGTAGTCGTCGAAACGATGTTTTGCTCGTGGAAATGTCTAAATCGCCGCGTTGCGATGTAAAGGATATTCAACGCTGGAGCTAACGACTATTTTCATTAATGTATCTACGAAGAGATGAATATATCTATATATCTATGAATATGATTTTACTTAATAAAGTTTATGTTAATACGATTATAACCACTGAAATAGTATGAAAGCTCGGAATACGCGCTGTCGAAGAGTTATGCGATTTTTCTAACAAACGACCGGTCGGTTATTTTAACTAACTCGGTAGTTATAGTGATAATATTGGTCCCACGAAAGCCATATAGTAGTCAGATATGGGATTAAAGCGAAATTAGAAAATGACGAGCTCGCGTTTCGAGTCTAAAGTTACTGAGCGAATGGATACAGAGGGTAGCGGCTGTAATTTAAATTCATGCCTTCACCATATAAATCCAGAGTTTCGTCCTCCGCGATTTCAGCGATCCTCCATTTCGGTGCGCAACGAGTTGTCGAATTTGGGGAAACCTTTGCGGTGCTTTGCTCGCTATCGCTGGATATAATGACACAATCCTCCCGATGCCTTTTCCGCGGCACGAACTTCTTCGAGTTCGCCATAAGGTTGACGTCGAGGACAAAAGGGGCTAGCGTGTTTCACATACATACGTACGAGCAGCGCGCGGAATCTACTCGGGGGCCGATAAAAATGTATCGTGCGGAGGGCCATTAAGATAATGGCATTATGCCGTGTACGAGAATTATTTGCGAAGGTTCGCGCAAAAAAAAAAAGAGAAAAGGAAAGAGGAGAGAAAAAAGGGGCAAAAAACGGCGTAGGCGTGGTTCGAGGAGTACGAAAATACGTACGCACAGTCTCGAGGATCGTCGGCCTTGGCGAGTAAGAAAGCAGGACGATACTCTGTAAACCGAGCAGCGCTCCCGATTAAAAAGTCCGTCTCGAAAGTGCCGCGTGTTTCCCCCTTTTTTCCCGTATTTTCCTTTCCTCCTTTTTTTTTTTTCTCCTACGCGAATTTTAACGAGCAAACTAACGACTCCCGGACAAACTTCCAAACGAGCATTGTTGCGTCGCATTTTTAACACACGGTTAATAGTGTTCCTGTACCGATGCTTTGGAGGAAAACCAACGGTACTTTCTTTTGTTATTGTAAGCGCAACCTGATGTAGGCTTTTTACGAAAAATGTGCATCCGCGTTTAGACTCGAGGGGTGAGGATGTTTATAATATATACGAAATCAGGGAACGCTCTGCTTTTTTCTACTTTTTCGATTAATTCCACACAGTCAGTGGTTACTCCGCGAATCGTGAAGCGAACAATACTACCAGTGGTTGCTCGAAGTCGTCAGATGCACAATACTACCAGCAGTCAAGACTGCTTAAATATTCTGTGCCAAATACACAGCGTTATTCAAGTGGCCAGTTTACGCAACGTACAATCGCGCATAAATCATTAAATTAACAGCATTGTTCGTAACCAAGTCGGCGTAAACACTTCGTGTTCGGTACACCATACCTTTTAAGCGACCAGTTCGTAAACTTCGACAATATTTCTCAATTTAATATAAACGCGTCTAAATTCACGAATATCGCGATATTGCAAAAATGAAGAACAAAGAAAGATCGCAGCAAAAATTGGAGAAAAAACATTGAAGACTAATATTACTTACATTAATGAGATCCAGCTTCTCGTCGTCCAGCCTGGAACAGAGAAAAAAAAAGCCATTCAATAATTCGCACCGCGTTCATCGCAAGGCGACTTTACGTCCCACTGCAAATCATCGTCCCGAATTAAGAATAATGAAGTTAGAACTCGGGAATGTACGTAGTTGGCTTGTAGGGTGGGCAGAAAACTGTTTTCCGTCCACAGTGCCAACCAGCCAATTCCGAAAGTTCCCACCGGCCAGGGGACCAAACTAATTTACCAACTAATTTTCAATACAGGAATTCCAAATGGGACGCTGGCCAGGTGGATGGCAGAGAAATGACTTTTAAGGCACAATAAACCGTCGGTCCCTTGATTACTTTGTCTTCCGGTTCGCGCCTCATCCGCCAAAAGGCGCGTTAACGTCGACACGTAACCAATGTCCCCATGGACCAAATCTAAATCCGCCCTTTCCTCGATCAACTTTAATCGCAATCACTATTGTATACTAAAAATACTAGAAAGGCTAATAAAAAATACAGGATCACAAGTATACGCTAAATCCATTCACAGTAGACTCCTTCAAATTACTAATCAGCGTGCACAGTGATAATGTAATAAGTATAGATACATTCATTAATATGACAGTGTAATAAGTATAGTGTGATAAGTATGATAAATGTATTTAGGGGAAAAGAGAGGATCTCGCGGTTATTCTTAGCCATGAACACAATTCGAGGGACACTAGTTCGGATGTTTATCATCGGCCAACGTGACGTTACGCGGATTCACGGTGATAATTAGCCCCATATCTCGGATACGGGGGACGATTAATTTGTCGGGCGTCCGCGTCGCGTTGGGTTTTTAATAAACCATCGGGAGAACGATCAGGCTCGTAATTACGTCCGGGCCAAGTTGATCCGGCCGATTAGAAGTTCGAGTGATCAAGACAAACGACGTGCTGGCGAAAGAGAAATGCGCGGAGCACGCCAGAAGGAGGCGGGCCTACTCCCTAATCGCCTAATTCCTCGATTAACATTTTAATTACCCGGTACACAGGGCGAAAGTTTTGAGGGAGGCGGAGGGGAGGGCCTGACCTTAAGCTTTAACGAGGGAAGAAGATTAGAGTCTCGTTATGCGAACAAACCCTTAACCGGCTTCTCATCCGGACGACTAATTTGCGCGGGCCCTGTCGAGATATGCCCCGAAGAAAATTATTTCGTCCACCCGCCTCGTTACGGTCGAGACTCTTTCACGCGGGGGGAACTTTCGATGCGATCCACGAGGCGTTTGCGCGACGTGGTTCTTCTTCATCTTCTGGTTCTTCTTCGATCTGTTTTGGCCACCTACCGCCAAGCTTGATTTCATCCGTGGGATATGTGCATCGCAGCTCCGCCGGTTTGGAATCTACCTTCAGATCGAACCTAGCAGCTATTAATATATTCTATATATATTTACGTATATTACGTGTGTCCTTGAAGGAAAAAATTATTAAGAAAAGATGTCGATAGATCGATAAAATACACTCTGCGGTAGAATCGTGAAAAATCTCAAGAAAAAATTACGAAGTACAGCAATTTTTTTAAAAAATGATTAATGGGTGATTTTGATCATTTCTATACTTAGGTCCAGTGTTAGAAATAGTGAGACCTAAAATGTTTTTTTACTGCGGCAAGGGAAAATACAGATACGGTCAGGTTATTTCCGAGCAGACCTTGAGCAAAATTGCGGCTCTTGCGGGAAAACACGGCGCACGCGGCTTTGATCTTGACTCTATCGATCGAACGTGGAGTTTTGACCCTGGCAGGACATTTCGTCGCCATATTTATATCCTGCTTCGGTCTCAAGTTATATAACTGTATTTCGATAAAGATCATATATATCTCTGATACACATCTTTCTCCTTCGCTATTTCTTACTTTTGCTCCACTTTTTCCTCCAGCTCACATTACTTCCTATCATCAAACTTGAAACATTCGATACAATCGTAAGCGTGATTAAAGTATCGCGACGGTCGACTCGTCTAACTCTACTTACCGAACCATCATCAATTTCTTCGTTACATCAAGGAGAGCGTCCTTAGGTCAAGTTTCTCGCCTCAATTACTCGGTTCGTTGCTTTCGCGGAGTAGGAATAAAAAAAAATGCCTGGAAGCTGCAGTAATTTAGTTCCAGAGATAGCAGATGCCGGACGTGGGGCGGTAAGGGCGGTCGAGTTGTTCCGGGGATATCCGACACGGTTACATTTAATGCGTTTTGAGAGCGAGCAGGAGAAGGGGATCCTCCGTGGGGGCGATGAAACTCGCCTGGGGGGAAATACATTTTCTACGTCGGCTACGTACACGCTTTTCGCGACGATCTCTAAATACGAATTTCTCGCGGGCGCGACAGCGCGGAGCGAGGTCGTGCATCATCGCCAGCAAGATGCCAGGAAAGACGAGATTGCGGCCCGCTATGATGTAGCTCGGTGAAAAAAATTTATTATGCAAAAGCGGCTTAACCTACTTGTCGGCAAAGTATATTTGTCCACGCATTTTTGTCGACGGTAGCCTCCACCTTGTCCTCGCGTCGAGGTTTGGGGCGAGGTTCCTCGAGTCGTGCCACTGCTCAAATTAGCAAGCAACGATGTTCGCGAGTGTTTTAAACGAGACAAGTATATTTAACACAATTTATTCTCGTATATTTAACACCAAACGCACCGAAGAGGTCAAAATGAGCGGTCAGTCGTTTTTTAGAAAAATTACTATACTTTGTAAAGGAGCATTTTTCGAGATTATCCTTGGTTTTACGACAGAGTATGAATCATTCTATCGATATCTCTTTCGAATCCTCTTTTTCTTCGAAGATACATATAGAGTACCCGTAACGATCGATAGAATTTATAAAAAAAAAATATCCAACGACCAGAAACGAATGAAACAAACCAGAATCCATTCGGTATACCTACACGATAATCGTCACCGTCGCTAAAATTTGTCGTAGGTATTCGATTCCTCCGTACACCGTGGAAAATAATACCGCGCTCTGCTTAAGACCGCAAAGGGTTAATCTTCGCGTGGAGGGCGTGGATGCCTATCTCCGCCTCGAAGCATTCACCCTTTATCCAGACCCCCCATCTTTTTCCAGCCCCTTTCTCCTTCGCACGGTACTTCTTGCCGTTCCCGCGCCGACCCTCCATCGGCCTGGCCTCCACGCTGGTGTCGGTTAAGTTTTAAAAGTTAAAAAGCCGCTCGAGCTTAAAGGGCTCGCCTCACCCCCCTTTCTGCCCCCTCCAGCCTCCTCCTCGCGCCCTCCTCGCAATGCCTCCAGCCGTTTATTCGCCAACTTTCTATTAATTCCGCGAGCACGCTCCTGGAGAATCGAGCCGACGCGTTTTTTTCCCTCCTCCTTTTATCGGCCAGGGTTTCATTCCGCCCTGCACGCCAAGGCCTGACCCTCGAAATACGCATTGTCCCCGCGGCTCGACTGCGAGGAGGAATGGATACGTAAGGCGGTGCGGCGGAAAATTACACCGCCAAGGAGAATATCCGCGCATTAATGTCGATTGTTCGGCTTTACTTTTTCCCCTTTTTTATATATATATATATACCAAACATTTTTATAATGAATAATATTAATACTTAATTATATATAAAAATTATGTATATAAAGAGGGAGATATATATAATATATAATATATAAAAAAAGAAAAAAAATATATGTATATAAAGAGGGGGTGGTTGGCAGATGGACTGGTAGAACTTCCAAAGAAGAGCAGAACACGACAGCAAGTACAACAAGAACGAACGGGGAAACGTATTCGTAATCGCGTAACTTCGCTACCATCTGCCAACCTCTTATCGTGAACATTCTCGTTGACAACCATCGCTGCTCGGACATAAGGCGGCATCATCGGTCGTCGTAACGATATTTTTTTCGCGATTTTTCACTATAGAGGCTCGAGGTGGTTTTCAAACCGATGAATTTGTATCGCGCGTTTACCGGAACTGAGTGGGAATTATCCGGTGCTTTGAAACGGGTAGTTGGAGTATCGGTGAGAAAATTGGCGTGCGGCGCGGTTCGTTGGGTGAATTATTCATTTATATTCAGGCGCGAAAAACGATTTAATTGCCCCCGGAATAATGCATTCGATCGTACGTACAACCTTGCGGATTACGGTTCGCGAAGGAGCCAAAAGCGAGGAGGTACCATTATCATTGGATTAATCCCGTGGAATTGCTGGAGGCAGGGAATACACGCTGCTAACGATCTCATACTGCGGCTATTTTCTTCGCTGTTAATTATCCACACGGTTCGCGCCCGCGGGACAATATGTAAGTAAGAGTAATATATCCGATACAATGAATAATATTTCGATCGCACTGGCTCGGGGGCTAAACGCTCAAAGTGTTGATTTAGGACGGTTAGTTACTATCTCGCGTGCAACGCGGCACCGCGGAATATGGCGACGCCTGATAAATTCTATAGGCAATTAGCCGCGGCTGCGATAAAAGCGGTAATGTGGGGAAACCAAAGTGAAAGAGAGAGAGGTAGAGAGAAAGACAGAAGCAAAACTAGAATTGGAAGGGTTTCAAAATGATCGATCCGTATAAATATGCGTGCGAATCTTCGAAACATCGAGATAAAAAAATCCAGAGGCGTTTGATTCGCGCAAATGTGCATGGTTGCTAATTAAAATAGGGAAGGACGGAAGAGCGAGTAGAGCGTCATTAAGCTTGGAAGGTGTTTCCAAGGAACAAAGGGTTCGCGATTTTAATTAAGAGAAAAGGTTTTCCCTTTCCCATCCAAATCCAAAACCGTAATCGCGAAAGAATCATTCGATTACAAGTGCGCACTTCCCTCGTAGAACGCCGCGGATTAATTAATCGCCGATCGAACAGAGGAATTTCTCTCGGCGAACGAAGCTCCCGCTACGGTGCGTCGCTGGAAACTTTGTTCCCCGATTCAAGATATTTCGTTCGACGAACCTACGAGAGCCTCCTCGATTGTTCGCGATCCTCGAACAATGGCGAGCCTCATTTCTGGTTGGCAGGGATTCTTACTGGAAGAAATAATATGCTTCCCGCTTTTAGATTAAAATCCTTATTATCCAAAAATACACACGACCCTTGTGTACCAGCGATAAAGCACATCTTACTCCTATCTCATGCATAACTGTTTAGGCGTCGACTTTCCTTCCCATTCTCGGCCTCTAGTCCTCAGATATGACTTGAATAATATCGCGGCGCGGCGTCCAAGTAAGTGGAAAGATAATCGCGTGCAGTACACGAATACGAGGTGAGACGCGGACGTAATCTGCGCGGTTAATTAAAATTTCGAGGAATTCAGGAGCGCATAGATTGCGTCGTTGGTGGATAATGGGGGCCCTTCGTTCCCATTAACGTTTATGTTCGCACGCTGATGTTGCTCCATTCAGGACGGCCGGGGTAAAAAGTAAACCGGCGAGGTAATTACAAAAGCTCTTGTCACGGGCAGACATCTTCATTGTGTTGTTACACGGGAGGTACGCTGAGACGCACAGGCGTAATCGTAAAGTACGATCCTCAAGGGTGCGGAATACACGGGGGCACGCGTAAATAGTGCAATTCGAGCACCGCCATCGATCCGCTATCTAGTACGTTGTATCGTTTTGCAAGAACTTTGCGATCATTTCGCAGCGTGTCCAAATAAAGTCCTCCAAGTCGATGTTATATTCCTTCGCACTCGTGAATAATGTCGACGATAAATTAACAATAAATTTATGCCCAACCAAGAAATGATTAAATTCCTATAATTATTGATTTTCTATTCATCGATCGAAGATAATCGTCTTTCAAATCTAGACTTTAACCTTTGATTATAACAGACATCGATGTCTCATTATTTGGAGAAGAGAAGAACTACTTAAATTCACGAAGCTAAATTTTATCCTCACGTTGCACGGTTAAAATTATTGTTGACCAAGCCCCGCTTTGTTATCGTTTAAAATGCGTTTCAAGGGAGCATCGCGTGCAGATGCAGAGCTGGAAATTTTTCGCGCAACCTTATGCGCGATTCAACGACCCGTAAACAGTAAGTCTGACGCAATTGCGATAACGACAGATGTATAGCGTGCATATTCCGTAGATTACCGAAATCAGTCACCGTTTGCACCAGGCCAGTGGGATCTGAGCGGTCCGCTAATGACGTGCAAATTGCAGCTCGCGTTACGCTACGAGTTATTGATGACGGTGACGCGAAATAGGTACAGCCACGTGTCTCTATTATCTTTACAATCCGCAAATGAGCCTGCGCGTTTTCGTCCTCGAACAACCGAGTGAGCTTTGCAAGACCACGGAAAAGCGTCGAGTCTGATTTTCGCGCTTTTCCGCGTCGATCGTTCGCCGCGCAAAGATAACGAATCGCTTAATTTCGCGGACGCGTCCTTTCACGGGGGGAATTGTCAAAACGCTCTTTTCCCTTCAAACACGATCGAGCGTTGTTTATTAACTACGAGCGTTAGCATCGCGATCGACGTTAATAAACCTTCGACGAGCAAGCGTGTCCAAGGATCGTAAGCGACGCGTGTAAAAATAGCTCGAAATAGCCATCGCAATTTTCCCTTCGCAAACGAGACGCGTCGTGAATTAGCAATTTTCGCGGATAATTAATTCCGCCGCTCCGAGGCGGCGTCGAGGCTTCGAATCGGGGTTTCGAATATTAAGATAATGGGAGAGGAGTAGACAGGGTGGATACGCGCGCTGGCTCCTCTCGTTGCGATACAAGGAAAGACGCGGCTTAAAGCGCCGGGATAAACAATGGCATTACCGTGGGCTGCCCCAGTCTTTGAGGGCTCAAGAGCGCGTGCACAAGTGGTGAGATTTTTCCTACCGGAGAACACCGCCCGTTGTCCGCCATGAGAACCATTATGTCCTCATATTTCCGGTTTTAAATTGACCACCGCCGCGTAAAAGGAGCGAGGGTATAAAAAGGTCGGCACGCGTCGCCGTTTCTCTCGCCATAACAGGCGAAATTACAGTTCGCCGGGAAGCTCGGATATTTAATTTCAGTGGGTACCTTCTAACTTCCTGGAAATTAAATAAACTACGTACGCGGCAACGCCATAGGGGATATCAGGTACTTCGCACAGCTACGCGGTAAGCGTTTTGCTGAAATCGTCGGCTCTCGCTTGCCGATTGAGCAACTCGACCCAAGGGTTTTCCGCGCGAAAGCGCGCATAGTTAGTTTCTCCAACGACGTTTTAACCGTTACTCGAATTATATCCCCAACTTATACAACTTCCAAGGCGTGCACTTTGATATTTCCCGTTGACGCTGCTGCGGACCGTAATTGATATTGTTATCGGTTACCTCAGAGACGTTATCCAATTAAGAGGTATACGTTATCTCGTGAGAAAGTCAAATTATACGATAAAATCTCGATATACCGATGTGTGGCCTAAAAGCTACATGGGTTCACAGAGGGTTAGTTATCTCTTATCCAATAATTTTCGCTCGGAAATAAAAAATGACTTCGACGTTCGTCGTGGATAAAGTAGAGGAGGATAAAGACGCGAGGAAGCTGAATGTGCGAAAATGAAACCTGACGCGATTATTCATCGAGCAGGAATAGGGTAGTAAAGGTGGGCGAGGATAATCGGGCAAATGGCCGCGGATTATATCGGCAGGAACACCATGACCGTTTCTTGACATTTCCCGTGTTATCCGCTGCCACGGGCGCCTGTATCCATTTATCATCGAGCAGTCAATCGATACATTAATCATCGTCGAAACAAGTCCTTTGATAGCGGCCAGTTCATCGGATCCTTTAAAGGATAAACGCGCGATTGATTAGCGAGATAATCCGATGAAATTCCTTCCCACCGCGGATTACTCGCCACAATGGCCAGCGGAACTGTATTCCCCATAGACGCGATTCTATGGCGAGTCGTTTATTATCCTCGACAACGACACTCTAGCCTTCCTTCCCGCATTCAGGATGCGCCAGGAAAAAATCTCACCTCGATAGAAATCCTCCCGGGATCTTCTCCATTATTCGATTAATCTCAAACGTCTGTCGCTCGCAGTTTCGAGACTCGCTCACCGGACCTCTCCTGTTTGTATTTATCGAAGCTTGGAATTTACGAGTAAGGTATCCCAAGCCTTCGTCAAATCTTAAATTTCTGGTGCTTAGGAACCCACCTTAAACACTAGGTCCTAGCCCAAATGACCTTAGCAGTCGGTGGCGAAAAATGAATTAGGAAAAAAAAATCTTAAACTTTGACTTTCCCGCAATTTTCCTGTTCCTTTCGCTGTTCCAACCCCTTGACACGGATCGACTCCCCCGCTTCCGATCGCGGAACTCCCGTAATGACTTCAGCGCCGCGCTCGTTCCAATGACTCTCCCTTTGTTCCCCCTCGATGACTCTTTCCTTTATCCCGGCCTCCTTTGACGCTCGCATCCATTCACACGAGCTATCCACGGACTCGATCGCTTACGTGCGTCGCGTTCGTTCAGACCTAATTAGTTCAGGGCTGCACCACCGCCAATGACTCTTCCTCTTTCTTCTTACTGCCAGCGCTTTCACGAAACTTCCTGGCTATCCCGCTGACTCCACGCGTCGTTCCTCCATTTCGCTCTCCACGCACGCGTCCGCTTGCTCTTCGAAGAGAAATTTTCGAGCGGGGAAGGAGGACCGTCGAGCTTTTTCTCTTTATATCCGGAGCTCGTTAGACATATTTCTTTAACGATCTCTCGTTTGGCTCGACGTGGATCCGCGGCGAGTGACAAGGATCTCGCCATTCAAAGGGACAGGTTCGTCGATGATATCGTCTTCCAGGGACATTCCCGCGTAATGCGAGACGCTAATGGCCCTTCGTTTTAAACTACCGGCCAGGATTGCGTCGGAAAACTCGAGACCTCCGTGGCCGCGCTTAAAACGACCCCTGCAACGCGGTCGGCTTAATGTCTCCCCCTTCTTTCGCCTAAAGACGATGCTTCCTCGCCGATTTTAGCGCGATTCCCTGATATTTTTCAGTGTCAGGAATTTAACGATTCTCGAGGAAACTGGCTGTGATTCAGAAGCTGAGGGCGGCTGGGGATTAGGATCGATGGAACGAGTATATACCTCTTGCGCTCGATTATTAACACTATTCCTACCAGCCATTCTCCAGACATGTTTAAATGCACTACATATATCCTTAAAGAAAAAGAGGACGAAGAAAAAGTGTCGATACATTTATTCATCGATCCCTATGCTGCAAGAAAGTCACGAAGAATCTCAGAAGTGACCGCGTCTAAAAAATTCTACGATTTTTCGAAGAAAACACTGAGTGGTCGTGGTGGGAATAGTGTTGATAAATCATTTCCTTGCTATTTCACTGAAGACACCACGAGAATATATACAAGAATATATCCAACAGTCAAACATACGCCTCGAATTTTTGATCTATTCGAGTCGCTATTTATCGATATTAATCAAGCGCTAGATTTCAATCGCGTATTTCAAGTTGCGAACAAGCGGGGGATACATCGAGATCTTCCCTTTGGCCCATCGAATATGATCGCCACGCTTTGGCAGAGCTCACGGCCCTCCCAGGGGCCGTAAAAGCCCCGCGATAAGCATTAACCGCGAACTCTAATTACGTATCTAAATGCACGATCGGGGGGCTTCGCGTTCTTCCGCCATCACGTCCCTGGCTCGGGATAAAATTCACCCTGGCCACGTACCAAAAATTCTTAACGCGGCTATTGCTAATTTACAGAACTCGCCTCCCCCCCCCCGCCCTCACCAGATAACGGCTAACAAATGTCGTAAGGGCTTTATCTGCCTCGAGCTTCCTCCCTCGTGCAGCCTCGGCCCTCCGCGCTGTTCGCGCTTAAAAAGGTGGGGGCCAGGATAGTTTGGAATCGGTGATATAACGTCGAGCGAGATAGCGGCCCGCTCGGCGCGATAATGCTGGCGAAAAACGCAATCCAGCATTATCATATCGCTTAAAAGTCCCTGAGCGCCGCCCCTCCCTCCTCCCCGCGGGGGGGGGGGGGTGAAAAAAGGGCAGGCCCTGTCCTCGGATAACTATCGCGCCATTAGTGGAAACCGACGGTGGCACGGAGGAATAACTGCGATCGATGAGCAAACGCTTCCTCGATGCCGTGGAAACGCTCTTTAAAGTATCCCGAGGTTCATCGAAATCGATCAGGGCGTTCTCTTTCAATGGACTCCGTTAGTTGCTTTTTTTTATTTTATCAATCATCGACATGGATCGTTAAGGGTATTTTTGGCCTGGGATCTTCTGTTCAAGGAGAATTACGGTGTACTCGTATAGTTGAGTAGAGTTTGAAGACGTATAGTTAATCTGTTTTCTTAGAGGATTTTAGAATAATGGGATAAAGAATTAGGTTTCTCTTTTTTTGGAGAATTTGTTTGCTTCAAGAGTGAAGAAGAAGGAAGAGTGGACGATCGATCGTTGATGTACTACATTCGTGTCTCTGATAATGTCCTTAAGGCTAATTTTATATCTGACTTCTATACATATTTCTGCACGTATTCTATTAGAATTTAATTAATAATTTTGTATCGATATCTTGCTTTTGTTAATTATGCAGTTTTAATATACCCGAAGCGAGTCTTTTCATTCATTCGATCCATCACGCGATGAAATCATTGCTCACGAAGGCCAGCGACGGTCTCTTGCGAGAAAGAAACGCGTTTTGTCGTCAAAGTCGCGCAAGTCATCGGGTGGAATTCTGCGCTTCTATCCATCACAATCCCACGGGGTTCTTCTTCTCGTCACGATCGATGGTCTTTCTTTTTCAAGCTGCAGCGACATCCGCGATTCAGCCGCGGACCAAACAGTGACAACGCGAGTGTAAACATTGGGGGATGATTCGCAAAATGGCAAAGTGCTCTTCCCCCCGGCCGTCGATTACGTCAGGTCGAACGTGGTTATAAATAAGCGCGGAATTATATCCGGATAAACCATCGTTTATTTTGATCAGAGAAAATAACGCGGACCGCGAGGCTCGCTCTGGAAATATACGCGGCGCGCCATTCGATAGTTTATTATTACGGCTTGGAAAATGGCGAATGTTCGTAATAATCGTACAGCCGGATTATGTCCGGCAGTTCTGAAGGTAAATAATCGTCCGTTTCGATTATCGAACGTCATTAATGCTCCCAATCCCCCGCCATTATTGTTCATTAACATATGACATTCGTCGTTTAAAGCCAGTCATTTGGAGCCTACACCGAGCACGGAGTTCGGGCCAAAGGAACATCCCGCGGTTCACATGAAAAATTAAACGTTCTCGTGCGTCGAAAGTTGTACCGAGCTATGAAGCTTTGACGAGTTTATCCCCCGGCTCAGCCCCGCTGTAAGAAGTTATGAACCTTTCATCGAGTTTACTCGAGCCGCAACAGCTCGATCGATGGAGCGTATTGTTTGCCTGCCCGGTGCGTAAGGGAAGAGTGCGCCTGCATCGTGAAATATCGTACGGTCGAAGGGGCACTAAAAAACTCGCATCGAAAAAAGAGAAAAAAAGAGGGGAAAAATAAAGGGAAAACGAAAAATAGAGCGCGGTGCTCAAAGGAGAAACGCCCAAAAATCATCGTATAATGTTATTCCGCTGCGGATAGGTGATATTTTCCACGAACCGTTGAATAAAAGATTTTCCCCGCCCATAGAAAAGGGAGGGGGTGTGCAGCGGGAAAAACAACTGTTAGTCGATGCATTTGCATGTGTCCCTTGCAAATTTGACAGATGTTCCGCATCCGTGTTTGCCACGGACGATATGGTTTTTTTTTTTTCGTTCCCAACGGTACAAGGATTTGTTTATCCACGCTCGGGGATAAAACTAGATAAGCGTTACGCGGAAACGTTCCGCGATGTAAATCCATTCCTTTCGACGCGATTACGAAGGTATCTCCGATCACAGCTGCCATTTCTAATTACTCGAGCTCAATTCCTCAGCCATTTTGGCCGCGGCCGGCGCTTGGATTGGAATTGGCTGCGCGTGGAATTTTTTCAAGATTTCAAACGTCCAGTCGCTTATCATCGTAATCTTGTGTTGGGGTATTTATACACTTTCCCTTATCTCCGCTGACAGCCGACGTCGATATTCGTCCCATTTAGAGGATTTTCGCATTTCCTTCATTAGAGATGTCAGATCTTGCCAAATTGTATTTGGTCGTTATCCAATGTCGGATCGTGTTAGATTATGCTACTCGCTCTTACGATTTATCCGCGTTCTATTCCCGTTCATCGAGATAGACGCAGTATATTTTAACCGGCTGTACGTACGATTATGAGCAACGTATCGATGAGATCCAGAGTCTCAACCGTACGCTGCAAATCAATTTTGGTTCTTAACAGTCGACCATAGCGCTTTGAAAGCCGATTTGAAAAGGAGAGAAGCCTTAAAGATACGACGATCGTTTCCGCCATCCGTTTACGCGCTTTTGGCCACGAATGGATATTATTACGGACATCCGTGTCGCGATGTAAGATAAAAAGGTTCCCTGGAGTTTCTACGGAGGGTTGGCGGAGTAATTTAATAATGCCCGAGGCGTCGACGGTGCCTGACTTAACGACGAACTTTTCCACGTGTTTAAGCGCGATAATAACGAGGGTAGCCTTGTGTCGCTGAAATCGTGACGCCGATAAGAAAGTCTGTGGAGCGACGATCAAAACACACCCTTTCTCGAACCATCCTCGAGGCCAACCAGCAAGATATTCTCCAAAATCATCGACTTCCATTAATTGTATTAGGAATACATTTTATTCGTACATTTAAAAGCAGTTTCTATATCGCATACCGTACATTACAGCCCGCCACAGAAGTTTTAATGCCGCCTAATAAATCCAAATTTAATTAGCGCAAGGGCAAATATTATCACTACGGGAGACGAATTGGTAACGCTGGTTTATTTATTTATATAACAAACTAGCCCCGGCCACTGGCTTGCGCGTATTATATTATTTTGATATTTGTCAGTGTATCTCGACGTCCAGGTACAGCCGATGTGTGTCAACCTTTGGCAACGCGAACGATTTGCGCCAATATCGAATTTAGGGGCGGGTTTTATGCTCGCACGCCACGCGTAAGCCGGCCATAATTATTAGCGAGGCTCGAATGCCGTTGATTGCTTCCTGTATTTACCCTTCATAATATGTTGCCGTACGATCGAATCACTCCTGGCTTTTAATTTGCATTACCCACGTAATAGGATCGCGTATATCACTTTTAATAAATTCGTTGGGAACTGCGAAACGTAATTTGCCGCCGCCCGGACTCGTTTCATTTCCTCCTCGACGCGTAATGCGCCGTTCATAACGCCCTTAGCCGAGTTACTCTTTTCACGTTGTTCATCCAGGGGCTTCGTGGTGTCGCGTTGTTTACGCAGGCTGCGCGCCAGCCTGGCCGCGCACGCATTCGTACGCACTGGATGCCCCGGAGCGCGTTATAGGACGGGAAAGAGTGCGGAGCCGGGCACGGATAAACAAATCAAAATCGTAGAATACATTTTGGTCACGCGCGGAGGCTTTCGTTATGGGCGACGAAAAATCATGAAGGGTCCATCGAGCGGACGAAACGCACCAAAGGGAGTGATTTTCTTTACAGTGCTTCAGGTGTATTTCTTTAAAAGGCACGCGTCAGGGTATTGGAAGAAAAACCTGTCGTGTTCTTTTTTAATGGTTATAAGGTCAATCGGATAAAAGCGCGTTATTATACCTAAATGCGAAAAGTCAATACTACTCCTTTTCAAAATTCTGTTTCTATTACTCGAAGAAGAATATATGGCTCGTACGTACATCCAAAAATCGTACACCTGGGTAACCGGACCAAGACCACGTCTTTTTTATTAATACAACTTAATTTAGTAACTTAAACTTCACGATCTTCCAATATTAATTCATTTTAATCCATAATCCAGTAACTATACAATTATCCAAGCGACACACTAGTACTTAAAACAATCCTTGTTCCACGAAAATACCTCAAAACGCTCGACCAAGAGCCTAACTCCGCGGGACCCAACGCAGGATTAAAATACAAAGTCCTCCAATACCCACTCCCTTAGACCCCGAATCACGGCCTTAAAATACCGCTCGTTTATCGGAGAACGCTTTTCTCGGCCGAGCCACGAAGTCTCGTAACCGCGCGGAAATCGATCTCGCGGAAGGCCGCTTATTTTTTCTGCCCCCCCCCCCTTTTTTTCACGCACAATCGGGCCGCCAGGGGCATTTTTGGACAGCCCGTATATTACGCTATCAGGCCGAACTTTTGCGTCCCGTTGATTTACGCGATTCGTTATCGTCCCGCCTGTCATTCTCCGTTTCTCCTCTTCGGGAGGCTATCAATCTTAAGATACGCCCGGATTTATTCGACAAGGGCGAGACAACGCGAGCCGCAACGGCGCGATATCGAGGCCCGACAAACGTTGCATCCATCAAAACCGAAACGCCGGCTCGGCCGTGTAATGCGGCCGGACAGGCCGCCCTGCAGCCCGTTTTTCGAGGATACCTGTACACG
The DNA here is from genome assembly GCA_038496175.1 of Ampulex compressa. NCBI lineage: Eukaryota > Metazoa > Arthropoda > Insecta > Hymenoptera > Ampulicidae > Ampulex > Ampulex compressa. The sequence goes on along the minus strand of JBCFXI010000571.1, from coordinate 73,388 downwards.
CGAGGGGTGCCAGGGGGTTACGCGCGACATATTGCGCCCTTGTCGAACAACCACCATCGGCCTGCAGATGTATCGCGGCCCCGAACGATCGATTATGCCCGAAGGAAGAGGAGCCGCGGATTATTGGCGCGGCCGGGCTCGATATCGATGTGCTCGAAGCTGCTATCGATATCTGGATGGCCGCGGATCCTTCGTTGCTGCTCCTTGGGAGGTGCAGTGAGGAGAGTATAGAGGTGAGGATAAGTGAGGTTTGCCAGGGGAGCTTCGTAAAGAAATACCTTCTGCGAGGGACGATTGTTATCCCGCTTTTATATTTGCGAGGGCTTCCTTGGGATGGCTTTGGTGGTTGGTTTAACTAAGGACGGTTGTTTTTCTATGATGCTCGATATCCTGGGGAATGTGTAGGTGTATGGTGTTCGTGGAGCAAAATAGGAATGTGATACGCGAGTCTATATTCGGTTTGAAGACGTTGCGCTTCGTGATTTGGAAGGAGGATATTAGTAGGGATGTAGGAATATAATTACGGAGAAATATATAAATGATAATTGTCTTTAATTTAAACTCGGTTTGTGATTATTATGTATATATTTCCTTGCGATTATATCTGTATATTCTTTGTAACCACGTTTGATACCTCTTTTAAAAGGACGAAGCGTAACGTCTGCCTTCAAATCGAATGAAGTTATACTCGAAGGAAATGATCGTAACGATCGTACACGATCGTAATGATATCCTTCGTTCTTTTTTCTTTAAATTCATTTTTTCCGCACCGACCGCTAAGGTCATCTGGCCTAGGACCTACTGTTTAAGGTGGGTTCCGAACCACCAGAGCTATATACATATCACATAGAAAGATATCCTTCGTTTATCGTAGAAACCATGGCGATGCTCCAATGCACGCTGTTTAGGCTCCTTTGCGGCTCTTACGCTTACGTAGCGACGAGGTTCGTCGAGTATTGTTCTCGACGCACAACCGAGGCTAACGAAGGGCGCCATTTCCTGGGCCCTTCGATGCTGCAGTCCGGGCGGCTATCGTTATCTCTTCCCTGGTGCCACGCGAAAAGCGGCACGGCCCGAGTTTAGCATCCTCCGTTCGTCGTTGCCGCTGTTTCTCCTTTTTGTTTCTTTTTTTTTTCCATCGCAAACAACGCACACGAAGGCGCGTCGGTGTTTGGGCGCGGGGCCACGCGAAGGCTTAGCCATGAGTTATGGCGTACGCTGGTAGGAGGACCGGTGGTTAATTATACGGTGGGATTAGCCTGGCCAGCTACACCGCAAACCGACCTCTATAATTTTCTGGAGGGGCTCAAATTCGGGGGAATCCAGGAACGGACGAGGGGCCTTTGCGCGGAGCGCTACTTTCACGAATTGCACGCGGCCAGTGCAACCGCGCAATGCGGCCCGATCGATTTCCACTGGAAGAGGATCGTGAAATCGTGAAATGCGGATTTGCGCGCTCGAAGAATGCGTGGGTGGTTCGGAATCTACCTTGAACGATCGATGCCCCAGGTCAAATGACTTTAACAATCGGTGCTGGAAATGAATTAACACTGAACCTACTGAATAGATCAAAATTACTGGTCAGTCGATCATCAGAAAATGGATGCATTAGTCGATGTATTAAGAGAAAAATCGATGCGTTTTGTAAGAAGGTGTTTTTTTCAGATTTCGCACGATTCTATCGTAAAGTGCGAATTATTCTATCGAACTAAATACGTCCAGAAAGTAGCTGGTGGGTTTAGTGTTGATTGTAAAACAAAAAGAAGAGACCGTGTGGTGATGAATCTCCTGGTCGAGGTCTTCTTTGTCTGGTCGAAGAGTTGCTCTATCCAACTAGTTTTTCCTCTACTCTGTGTTACGCAACTTTTCAACCGAACTATTTTTTACCCAACTTTTTAACTCGAATATTTTTACCAAACTTTTTAACCTAACTCTTTGTTCCTGAACTTTTTTTTACGCGATTTTGAAGTAACACGCTCGAAGAAGGAGACCGCTTTTGTTCCTTTTATACGATTTAGTCGTCGGTTTACTATAGAAAACGTATTTCCTTTTGCACGACTATGTTTTATATCGTTTTTTTCAGGAACTTATCCACTTCTACGTTTCAATAACGTTAGCCGGACTCTGGCAGAAATCGAGCCGTGGATTCGATACCGAAACTTGAACCTATCGGGGACTCGATATAAGTTTCACTCGGATACCAAATGCGCAAGACCCTGCTTTGATTCGCGACTACTTAATCTCGATTACTCTGCTCTAAGATAATCTTCAAAGTGCTCCGACGGTATATTCTCAATCTTGATCAGGAACTCCATTGCTTTTACGTAATACATATATTTATACCATATTCACATATACATAAAAAAACACACATCGATGTTATAGAATCCACTTTCGACCGGGATGTTTATTCGATAAGTTCTATAGATAATAATAGCCTTGACTAATGCAAGTATTTTAATATTTAATCCAAGTATTTAGTATTTATCTTGCGAACCAAAGATTACTTGGTTCGTATAGGCGTTTCCATACATCAGCTATCGGCTGGAAAGTAACGAACTCTCGTGGCCCCTCGTTGGCTGCGCACGAAACTCTGCGGAACAAGCTGACGCGCCTGGAAATTCGCGTCCTTCGAAATTTTTGGCGAGGGACTTTTTCGAGGTCGCCCTCGAGTCTCGAAGAAGGACGACAAAACGTACGTGGAAGAAATTCGGCGCAAGCTTGCAGTTTCAGGAACTTCCGGCAACATTTGTTAGCCCGAGTTCTGCGTGGCAATTTATTAAAGTCCAAGGAAAATTGCGCGTGCCCGGAATGCCTGGCGAATCGAGATTTCCCGGGAATTAGGAAGACGTCGGAGGTCTGACGAATACCACGAGTCTCTGGATACGCGGGATGAACTCTGAGCTTGAACTACCATCGAGAAGAGGAAGAAAGAGAGAGAAACATCACGACTTTCTCTCGAATAACCGCGAGAAAAGCGCCACGCTCTGTCCAATGATCGTATCATCGAGAAATATTACAATACATAATAATAAAATAAAATAAAATCCCAGCTGAGCCAGCTCGAATTTTTGTCACGATCCCTTACATATTTTCCAAATACTTTCTTAAACCACAGGCCTTATTTCCAATAAGAAAAATTCATATTATTATTGCGCGACACATCAATCTCTGATATAAAACGAAATAAAATAAAATTAGAGCGCCATTAGAGACCAGAGATTAGAGATGCTCCTCGAGGGACAAAGACCGCGCGAATCCTATTATAAACAAACCTCGATAATCCCATAAAAATCCAATTTTCCTGGGAGCGCGGGAGGATCAAGCCAATATCTCCGGCAGGAATAATAACTACACAGAAATCAATTATCGGAAAGCTCTCGACGATTACTCCGCGGTACGTGCCCGATTCAATTTAACGTCTCATCATCCTCAAACGCCACGATGTCTTCGGCTCTAACAAGGTGTAACGCCTGGAACGTCTGGTTAACGATTCATTCGTAGTTGCGTATTCCACGAGGGGGCGGGGAAGGGGGGGGGGGCTCCTCGAGGGAGGCCGCGATAACGCGACATTGCCATCCTCGTCGTTACGTCGAAATGAATATTCAGGAATCCCGTTAGCGGCGCAGAAGACGCGAATGAACCTTGGAAAATCGGCGAAACTTTCGGCTTAGGCGCTGCTGGCGACGAGGAAGCGGCCCGTACGTGACTCCACGGAAGCTAATGGCGTATTTAGGCGCGTGGATTTCATCCAGGGGCGAAAAGTGCGGCCCGAAAAGCTCTCGCGCCCTACGATCTTAGGAAAGGTTGAGCGCAGCGGTGGCTTAATGGGTAAGAAAAGCACGAGCAGCAGGTTAGTTCGCTGGAGGATCGAAGGAAGGCCTTGCAAAATTTTGCGATATGTTCGATTATTAATGTAGGATATTTGGTCTGTAGGATATCAGACGGGTTGTAGAAAAATACGATTGATACATTTAATAATGATGGAAGAAGTGTCTTTCTAATAATAGAATAGATTTTCACGCATCTCGCATACAAGCTTACAAACGCACAGTTGTAAATACACAGGCACTCGTTTCAAAGATACCATGTCTCCTATAATATCGCGCCTTTGCTAACGCTTCAAAGCTCTTCAAAACTCAAAACTCCTGTTTCTACATTAATAAATACCCGTGCTTCGCTTCAAAAAATCGAACACCGTCTTTCCCCGCGATTCTTTCACTTTCACTGCGATTCTTCGTCGATTCCATGTTCATTTCCAAGATGGATCCCAGTCTGGGCAACTTCAAGTCCTCGCGCGAAGAGAATAAGTGGACGAGTTTCGAATCTGAGTAAAGCGACGAAGATCGTTATATCCCCCCCCCCAGCTTCGTTCCAGCATGAGATCATAAAAACCTCGCGGTTCGTTAAGGCGGACAATTAAATTGCTCTCGATCCAGCGCCGAATCTGCGATAACGCGGGAATTACTCCCTTAAGCGAGGATCAAAGGAATTCGATGGCTCGTGCACCGACTCGATTACAAGGGGCGCCTCCGCGCCAACCCTTCGTTTCCTCCTTCTCGCCCCCTGACGGCCGCATCACTCGCCCTCTTTACATTTATCCAAGCCTCCTTCCCCGATCTCAGTCGCGGCCTCTGGAAATCGGCTCGTATTCCCCGACCCTCGGTGAGCGAGATAAGGTAACCGAGGGACAAACTGAAAAGATAAAGCCTGGATATCGTGGAAATAGGGCGGAAAATTTATAACGCCGGATTCATCGGCCGGAAATTCGGGAAACCGAATTCAGACCTCGGCATGGAGAGCGCCTGGAAATCGTCCGATCGACCGAGGAAAACTTGCGAGAGTTTTATGCGGAGGGCGGGATATCGTTGGTTTCTGGCCTGGAAATTTGGCGAGTAAATAAATAACCTTTGAATCAAGGCGCGATTACTTTTGCAATACGTGTTGACGATTCGTGATTATCGATTAAGGCCCATTTACGATCATCGATGCTGAGATATTAGGAATGCACGCAGGTGTTTTTTTTTACATTAAATTCACCCTTTTGCAAATGGAATTCTATCCGCGAATGGGTGTATTTCTTTTGCAAAAGATTGAATTCCATTTGCAAACGAGTGGATTTGTTCTGCGAAGGTTTAGTGTGGAAGTGTGCGGAAATTTAATATGAAAGATCTGTACGGCGAAGATAGTCGTTTTGTTCCTAAAAAGAGAGACGCGTGAAATGTCGGGTTGAAAATCTGGGGAGAGTGTCTGGTGCACCTTGTATTTTCCAAGAAAACCGATCAGCGATTTGTGTCCAAGGCCCATAATCCGGCCGCGGAATTGGCGGCCAAAGCCGAAGTATATCCGGCGTTCAAACAACGTGGCTAAATACACTCTTTCATAAAACGTACGTGACGTACCGCGTTGGCGAGGCATCGTATCTGGAATTGATGCGACCGGATGAAACGGCTGCGGATCCGAAGTAAAATCCTCGAGTTTACGAGGTTGACTTTGATTGCGCCGCCGGTCGGCGCTCGTTTTCGCAACGCGCAAAAAACGAACGATCGAGGCCTTCGGATATTTGGATTCTGCCGCTGAAAATGTCATTGGATTAACGCATTACCCGCGAGATCCAAAACAAGCTGCGTTTTCATTTCCACTGGCGAACCGCGAATCGCGGAATATTCGCCCCAGATCCATTGGGTCGTTCGCGGTCAATCGTATGTTTTCTGGTATATATGTATATATATATATATATAGATATTCATATATACATAGGTATTCGTACGAACCACTGTACAATGCACTCTACGTAAGAGCAAGCGCGTATAAAAAACGGGTTTAAATACGTCGAGTAAAGAATTACGATGATATCAAGAACTACGATGATTACAATAATTCTGTAATAATATATTATATCGAACCATGAAATACATCTAACCATGATAATTAGTTTTTTTACTCTTTTAAAGATCCTTTAACACGTGTCGGATCAATTTTCCGTTACTTTCGGACCTACTTTTGATGTTCGTTCAAGTCACGCTATTACAATCTGCTTCTAACGATTACTATTCTCACAATCGATAAGAAACAACCCCCTTTAACTCTTCCTCTCGCGAGGAATATTTTCAACAGTCCGAAGAGAAAATTCAGCATTAATATTCACATTCTCTACTCTTGCTTCGCGATTAATTACACGTACCACACTTCCTACTAGTATTCGATTAAAGAATACAGCACAGCCCGGTACGTTATTTACGCGCGCAGAGATTCTCGAGTAACTTACAGCCATAAATACCCTCAACGATTAAGGCATCAGAAGAGCGGGAGACGCGTAACGGACAGGAGCTAACTTTGGCTCGATGAAAGCGCGGAAATTCCGGGGAAATTAGCGATGCCGGGCCCGGAGGATAAAAACCGGGAGTTTATGAGGCCGGGTTTGATTGTGTCGCCATCACGAGGCGGACGAACGAATAATCGAAGGGATTGCCAGGTGGTTGTCGGAACATTTGGGCGGCCGGCACTGCGCAGCCCGAAGCGACAGATATTGCTTTTCCTCGGCGCCGTAAATTTACGGCAGCGTGTATTAATGCCCGGCCCGTCACGAAGAGGAACGCACGAAATTTCCTCTCTTCCTCTTTCCGCCCACCGCGCTCCGCCGTTACTCATCCGCCTCGGAGCCTTCCACCCGAATCTGCACGAATATGCACGAACCTGTGCGAGCGCTCATCTCGGTTTTTTCACTCTCACGTTTATTTTCCGCCCTCCCCCTCTCCCCCTCGGCCTCGTGCCATTAAGGTCGTTTGGCTGTTTAAGGTGAATCTGGAACCAAAGCTGTGGCTTGGCCGGAGTTCGAAGCTGTATAACATGCTACGAGGATTTATACGCGCGCCACCCGCGTTTGAGTGTTTTTTTTTCGCGCGATTCGCGACCTATTTTCGTTATTTCGTTCGAATTTCAGGAGGAATTTCAGTGTTTTATCGATGCCGGGATTTGTATTTGGACGTGGTGTTTGGCGTGTTTGGGTTTTGGGAAGTGGAGGAGTGGTATACGGAGGAGACTCGGAGTTATTTAGACATCGCAACATATTTAGGGGAATTGCTTGGTGTGATCGAAATTATTAATGTGTTGAAATCATTCATTTTAGTAGGCGATAAGCTGTTAGGATATCGCGTTGGGCTCAATTCCTTATTTATTATTAAGCTCGCTTTTTCAACCAAGGCTACGTTGTTTATTCTTGGATGCACCCTTTCGAGTGCATTTAATCATGGGGAAATGAGTGGGCGCTGCTTGGCATCGACCGCTTTTGTCTTTGTTCCGCCATTTGTTATCGAACTGCGATACATTAATTAATCTCGGAAACGAAATGTTTGCCTTCCAATTTATACGCATCTCCGTTTGTAAACAAAATATAATTTTAAATAAATACAAATTGATATTTCTTCCTTTTTTCTCCCCGGTACCGGTTACTCGCAAATTTATTGCGACCGTTAATAAACAATTCCTCCGAACACGCTGGTGGCGCTGTACGAACGCGGAGGGACACGCGGGATAAGAGTGAGTGAGAGAGAGAGAGCAAGAGAGACAGATTGAGAGAGTATGCAATGCATAATGAGGTATCTCAGTTAATTAAGCACATCGACGAGCCGTGCGCATCTTGCGGCTTCGCACCAGCCCGATTGCCATAGCGTAGCAATTGGCGCAGCGCACCGGCGTAAAATCATATGCACGAATAGAAATTAGCTGTAACGCTGCTGATAATGTTGCCTCCACAACGCTCGACATGCGTAAGCCGCATGCCCCGCGCCTCTCGCATCGAAGCAGTGACCGAAAGAAGCCGGATTAACGATCGCATCGAAACGCACGCTTACTCGATCCTTTGCAAAAGAGAGAGAGAGAGAGATGATGATGGAAAGGATGAGATATAAAATACAAGTCGAAAAGAGATACCAAATAATATGGAAAAAAGAAGAGGGAAATGAAATACAACAAAAGAGATATCTAATAATATAGAAAAAAGAAGAGGAAATGAAAGACGAGAAAAGAGACACCGAATAATATGGAAAAAAGAAGAAGGAAATGAAAGACAAGAAAAGAGATAGCTAATAATATGGAAAAAAGAAGAGGGAAATGAAAGACATATATTCTATGCTACCAATAAATCGAGATCAGGACACGTTACAAAGTAGCTATTGGAACGATCCTATCGAATTTCCTTCGCAAAGATTCTACAAACTTGCGCGAAGCGGAGGTGCGAAGGCGAGGATTGTAATCTTTAACGCGAAACTTATATTCCTGCGCCCAGATATAGGGTCCGTATCCTTTATTAACCGGTTCTGAAGCTCCTGGGGTATTTGATTTTCCTCTTACCCGATTTTCCTTCCCGTTACGGTGGTAATTGCGTCAAGTACAACATCGTTAGCGCGGCTGGAGTACGTATAGCGAGGATCGAATTTCAGGTACCGCTGTTTTATCTCGTTCCTTTAAATGGTAATCCAGGGACAAAGGGGGGAGGGGGGAGGGGGGAATGAAGGAAAGCAGAGATACGACGAATGCTTATAATTTCCCCGCGGTTTTTTTCTCCCTGTCATAAAAGTTGCAATGCCGCAACACGGCGCTTCGGGGCTCAATTAAGTACACGAGACAGGCGGAAAATGAATTTTCAGGTTAAAAAATGATCCGGTCGAGGAGGCCTTTGATACGAGATAAACACGGAGTATCCAATTTCCTCCGTTACGGAAAATCATTACGGATGCGGCGAACGTGACGGAACTTTAATCTACCTGCTCTTTTTATCGTTCGCCTGATTTGTTCGGCCCCAAGAGTCGGAATTAATCACGGTATTTTCGATCCGCTCTTAAAGATCAACCCAAAGAAGAACCGAAAGAAATAAACCGCGTGAAATTCAAGATCGAAACACGATTTCGCTATCCCGAAACCTACAGTCCCAGGGAGAAAACGATGATATCAAGGAATACCTCGCGACATTTACTTCCTTGGCAAATTCAACTCCGCCCAGTGGAAGATATACGTTTGAGCTTCAATCTCGGCGCGAAGGATCCTCACTGCGAAGCACTTCAAGCTCGCCTTCGAATTCTTCACGTTAGATCCGGCCAATCTAATTCCAAGGGCGACTTCTCGAGACGTTGGAAATTAAAGAAACAAACCCAGAGGGATGAATTCCAGGGGAGGTTCTTTCGCGGTCGCCGAGGCTGCGACGATGAAATCCGCATGCGGAACGAAGGCGATGACTTTTCCCGGGGCTCCAGAAATTGCCGGCGCCTGGGATTACGTCTTTCGTTTCGTTCGTCATATCCGGGCGCAATCTCACATAACGCGACGGCTTCGAGTGGAGATATCGGCGAAAAGTTTCGGCTCCCGACGTTTCCCTGGAACTGGCGGCCGATGCCTCCTGGAAATACGCCCGCGAGACAACGGCTGCTCGTATAAGTTTAATCCTAGGCGGCAATATAAACCTCGCCCAGGATCTTTCTGCGCGGTTCTCCCTTTCTCTCTCTCTCTTCCTCTCTCTCTCTCTTTCTCTCTCTCTCTCTCTGTCTTTGATGCACTATCTCTTCCTTCTTTGCCTCCTTAGTTTCGCCCTGCCAACCTCTGTTTCTCTTCATTTTCCAGCCGTATTTTCTCTGGATGTAATAAAGCGTTTCCTCCCTCGCAAGCCTTCCGCTTTGGTTCCAGTTTTTTCCAACCTCTATTTTGATCCCGATGCACCAATGCGCCTGGAGGCTCGAGCGCTGAAATATCGAGAATCATCGTTGGAAACTCCTGGAATTTGCGTACTCCCAAGTTATTAAATACCTTGGTTATGGGCTTTCCGTGGGCTCGTTTTTAAGGTAGCGGAGCGGGATTATCGAGCGCGCGAGTATCGGCGGCTTTTGAAAGCTCGGGGCATAACGAAGCCTCGATGTGGGATGACGCGTGATTTCGTAAAGAGTGACTCTCAGTAATTTTGCATCGATCGGTGGAGCCGGTATCCGCTGTGGCTTAATCGAGAAAAACAAGCTCCGGTTAGGAACGAGCGAAGTGGCACTCCACGTGGCGAGTGTTATCGGCGATCCTCTTCGTTCCTTTATCCCAGGCTATGATGTGATAATAAAAATCTCCGTTAAACGACCAAATACTACACGAGTACCTCAAAAATAATACAAAAATCCTATAAAAGAGAGAGCAAAACTCGAAAGATAAAAAACACTTGCACTCCACGTGGCAAGTATTCGATCGACACACATCCAATGTGCGATCCTCTTTCTTCCTTCATCTTATTCCATCAAAAATTCCACCAGACGATCGAATACCACAAGAATACTGCAAGAACTCTCCAAGCATACCACGAGAATAACGCAAAGATACAAGGAGGAAGAGACGGAGAGAGGTGTCCCTCGTGCAGGAGGGCATTCAAAGCGTGCCGCCTTCCGGAAGATCGTGGAACGACACCGGAACGATCCATTCGAATTCCTGACACGCGCTAAACAGATTTGGCGAGGGCGTAGGGAGACACTTTGGATCTTCGGTGCCGTGCGGGCTACCTGTCTGCCACCGAAACCAGAGACTTCTGAAAAGATATGAGCCGCACATGACTTGGCCCGTTGTACCGGCGCCCCTGCCTACGCCACACAGTTTATCTCGTTTCGTATTCCATAGCCGGCACCGAGAGACGTTATACTTGGCCACGTCCCATCCGGTTTAATCCACATCGCGGAATCTTGCACCTCGACGTCCCCACCGCCATGTATCTAACTCCCCATATCCCTTTCTCTCGTGTCAAACGCTGGTCTTCGTGTGATTCACGAGGATGGTCTCGATACCCCGCTACGAATACCTGGAAGTTGATGAACGCGTCGAAGAGCGAACCCTGCTTCGATGGAGAAGCTGAGAATATCCTTTTTCTTGGAATAAGGGGATCGCTGTTTTCTCATTCATCTCGAGGTCGACCTATATAGTTGGGTTATAAGTAGATTTGAGTGAAAATGATTTAGATATGTTTATATCGAGTTTGGGGACCAGTTTGTATATCATTTGAATACTACATAAATAAGAATAAAGCAAGATTTTCTTCTTAGAATTCTTCTTCTCTTTAGAATTCGATCGTGTTGAATAAAGAAGTGTGAAAAATTTTGTTCTCAATTTATGTTAATTCAAAATTGTATAAAGGAAGTTTGTGTAATAATAGAATTGGATGTACTGTGTTCGTGGACTTGGTTTTTTTTCTGGTTTTAGGTGCAAGGATGGGATATTTGTGGAATCTTCTTTAGCGCATGGCGTGGATGCTTAAGAATCATGGCGCTCCTGTAAATCCGCTATCGCGCGTCGCTTTGCACATTCACGCAGCGCACTTTTTCGCGGAAGCTTCCTCGTCACGTTGCGCCCGAGAACGTGAAACATTTAGCGATCGGCAGCGCGATATTGGCGGGCAGAGTCACGTGGATGCGACGCTGCTTTCTAAGTGACACTTCGAATTGCCACGTTGCAAGAGAACCGATGTCTCGCCGAGTTACTTTGTACCATCGTAATATCGGGCTCCTTCGAAAGTTGCGATATTGGAAATTCGATTTGCCCTTTCCGACCCACTTTTCCGTTGAAATCGTGCTCGAAAGAGTGCCCTTTACTTCCTTCCCTGCCGGGTTAATTCGCTCTGTCTTACGTTACAATAAACTCGATTGTTCTCGTATACAAATACAAATTTCAAGCTACGTTCCTTTCTTCATTCGAATATCGCGTCGAATAAATACGGTTCCTTTCTTATTGGCGCCAAGTGCAACGTACCTTGAAACAACGATTCTAAAAATACACACTGCCACATCTCTTTGCGAAAGATCAGCCATTTAATTCGAATTCACTATCTTAGAATCTTTAATAACGCTACTTAACTTATAAACTATAAATTTAACTTATAAGTTATAAACAGCGCTATTTAATTCGAATTCACTATGTTAGAATCTCTAATTTGTCCTATAAGAATCTCATTTAATTCGTAATCAAGTAACCATTTAATTATTCCAGCCACACACAGGCGATCAAAAACACTCGTTATTCCACAGAAAAATATCGATATGGCAAACTTCTAACTCCACGCGATCAGATCGAGAATTATAATGCGTAAAGCGTGCGAATAGGTGCTCGATTGGACGAAGAATCATCGATCCTTTTTAATCCGGTCGTTATCTCGCGCGGGCCGACGTTTCGCCCTTATCGACTACGGAGCAGAATTCAGCGATAAACCTCGCAGGTGGGTTAACGTACAAATATTCGGCTTTTCCGCGGTGGTCGACGTAGATCCAATTATAAACCGGCGGGCCTTCCGTGGCCGTAATTTTCGCATTAGCGTCGCTCGCTGGGCAACCTAATTCGATGACGTTGCCCTCGCAACCGTTCGAATATCTGGCGTACCGGTGCCCAGGCGTGTATCGTATGCCCGAAAGGACCTTTCGATAAATCGCATTCCCGCCCTTGCCCGTGTCGAATCAAATTTCCGGCTCTATATGCCGCATCCGCCCCGTGAGAAATTCGGCCGGCGCCCCGTCCGCTCGGCCAAACAACAAACGGAATCCTCCGTGAAATTGAAAGCGACACCTTTCTTACTTAAGGGATTTATGGGATTTTCGGGCCAATCGAGCGGTGGTGTAAATTCTGGGCTTCCCTCGCAGGATTATTCTGAAGATTTTGCGGTTACCTTGATCGTGGATTGGTTGAGATTAGTTGAAATTCGTTTGCAGAGAGGAAGAGATCGATTCTTGGTTTACTCCCAGGATTTATTAACGAGGCGCACGTTTCTTCTTAATTCTACATCTGGCGTCGTTGAGTTAGAATTTCTCCTTGGGAATAATCAAGATGATTACTAAATTCAGAAACTGAGTTGAATCGATACTCGAAGATTGGGAAACTGGGAAAACTGGCGTGGAAAAGATTTGGACACTAAGCTAACTGTACCGGGACTCTGGACCGGATTATCGATCGTTCTTAAAAAAAAAAAGAAAAATACTCACGGCGAGCAAGGGAGTTAGGAGTATATATACCTTTATTTATAGAGAGCGATAAAGAATAAACAGCGATTCATCGTTCGCTGGCAATCTCGCTGTGAGAGCCAGTAGCAAAGTAAGGTTGAATTTCACAGAATCACGATCCTGTGCGATAGTCCAAGTCGCCTAAATGTCGCGTGTAACGAACGAAAGGGCTGTTTGAAATTCTTTTCCAGGAGCTATCCGATAGTCCAAGATCTCGATGGTGGCCGGCGCGAAAGCGAGCAGTGCTCGTGCACGGAAACGGCCAGCTCCGCCGCTGGCTCCGCGCGCCGCTTCCGGTAAGATTCCGGAAGCTCGCACGAAGCGCGGAGCTCGGAAATTTATTATGTCCCGCGAGAAAATGGCGAGAGCGCCGCCTTTGATTCGCGCAGGGCGATGGCGTGCACGCGCTTTGGGCACTGCCAATCAAGTTAACACGTCCGGAGCGTGGAGACACGGAACCCGGGGCCGCGATTGACCGATTAAAATGGCCGAGGGTGTTCCCCTTCGGCCGCCGCTTCCCACACGCCCCGTGCTTTTGACCCCTTAATGCTTCTTTATTACGCTGCCCGGGATTACTTGTTGAATTTCCATACGCGCCCACCTGGAGTTAAGCGTCGAGGATCTCGGCTCAAATTGCACGGCGCGCAAAGTAGATTAGGGAGAGATCCTTGTGTACGATTTGCTTTTTCGCGTCCAACTTTGGGTTCGCGCCTGCTCGGATTTGTGTGTTACGCTGTACGTGAAGCGAGCGGGGAGCCGTGAGAAATCCATTGGGATTTTATAATCTATATATATGGAGAAGATAGAAAAGATCGAGATGTAGATTATAGAATCCAATCGTTTAGGATTTAATCTATCGAAGCGGTCAGTGATTACTTAGAAAGTGATTACTTAGATCTTTTTTCTTAAGGATATATATGCTATACATAAATATCTCTGGAAAGTGACTGGTAGGTTTGTTAAATTAATACTCGTAGATCGCTGACAAAAATTCTTAAAACGATCTTACACGCTGTTATAATAATAATGGTAGAGTGCTGAAAGGCGAGGACCTCACGTTAATAATCCGAGTGGTAACTCGAGGAGAACCAAGTAACGGAATAAACAAGTAAATCATTGGTAGTGGCAAATTAGCGCTCGAGGCCATAACCTCGGGTTATCCCAATGCACTTCATATTTTACCCAGAATTTTATATAGAAACTGCCCGCGGTCCAGATTATCTCCGGAATGGAAGATTTCCAGGGCTTCGATTCGAGCGGTGAAAATATTGATTGCGCTCGATACAGAGACCATTGAAAATAATGCTCGGCCGTAAATTCCGCGCGAGCTTCATATTCTTTTTCGAAGAGTATCGATGATGATTTTAATCGTAATTTATCTGCATTCACGTCGATACACAATAGCGCGCACCCGAAAGAACGGTATTCATGTAAAGCCGGATTTTCCATCGGGCATCGGCGTACAGGATTTGTGATTTTTCCACCTTGTTGCTCCCCAATGCCATTAAAAGAGTTCTATAGCGTCATTTGCGAATTATTCAAACCAGATGAAACGCGATAACGAACGGAAAATATGTTGGACGCGCGCTGCGCGGGGTACTTAACGGCTTGAACGCTTAATAAATCGATTATTGAAAACCAATTCATCAATGAATGCCTGGCATTAAATAAGTGAATTACGGTATATCGGATACGAAGAGCTGGATATTTTTTTCTCCCCGGATTATCAAAGCGCCGATTCGATTCCGCCCGGGCAATTACCGAACTTTCGATGCGCGATCATCTCCTTTATCCGACGTTCCGAGAACAATGCCGCGGATTTCGCCGGTTGAAGTGTTAAATCGGATAATAGCATCGGTTAATAACATCGATAAATAATCGATACGATTGCTCGATTAATAAATTCTGAGTATTAACCGTGCAGTTGGCGGATCGATCGATCGATGAGCTCGCGTTCCACTCGGAGAACGAGCGGCTTTAATATAAGCGAGTTGGATGAGGAGAGAATCCATCCGTCGTGGATTATTCGATCGAAAATACGATAAGCCTATTTGATACGATTAAATCGAAATTCTTCGCGCAAATCGCACGATATACCTTCGAGTGCTCTTCGAAAACAGCCTCTTCGTTGCCAAGGCTATAGTCATCTCGCTCAAATACACTTAAAACTTTATAATCAAAAATTAAAAGGAACTAATCATCTTCCACTTCAAACATCAGAAAATATGAGCCGTTCAGTGCACGGATCGATTAACTCCGTAAATCAAAAAGTTGAGAAATGCGATTAAATAATGTATATTGTGTTTTAAAATTCAGATATAGCTTTCATCTAACGTCATATAAAATTAATAAGAAAGAATAGCCAAGAAAAAATCAAAATGGCTTCTGGAATAAATTACTTATTATTCAATGCCCAAAAAAATGTTTGCCGTTTAATAGTGTTAATCCTTTATTATTCAGAAAAGTTATTATAAATATAAAAAGTTACGACTATACCGAGTGCTTCGACGCTTAAATTTAAGATTTCTCAAAGAGTGCAGTTAATCGATGTGCGCACTGAACGGCTCATACAATATTTTCCTGAAGAGAAAGAAGAATTATCGTCTATTGCTTTCGCACAAAAATCTTGCCTGTTTCTTTATAGATTTCGGTTTCTCCTGGAAGATCTTCCCGTGACCATCGATCGGATACGAATTTAGATTTCTCCATCGGTGGAATCACTCTCGGTATGTTGAAACTGGGGAGTTCCACGGTTCGTTACCCGTTCCCTGGTAGCACAGCCTGTATGCGCGCCAGGAGGAGGAATAAAAGGGGGACGGAAAGCCGGGCGCAGAAGGCGGACGTGTCATTCAAGATGCATCCGAGGCGACTGCCGCACGAAAACGTGGCTGGGTTTATATTAAAACGCGCAAACGTGCCGCGGCTGGGCTTATTTCTCCGGCAAGGAAGTCACATGTATTTACTCGGCTCCTCCGTACCGAACGAATCTCGTTGCCGTGGATGGAAAGGAAGCGGATCGTGCAATTGCAACGCATAAAGTAAATAAACACAGGTATATGCATTTCCAAGCTCCTCGCTCTCAGCCTCTTTAAGGAGAATCAGCGAGTCTTGGTCCGACAAAGCGCGGTTTACACTTTAATTCTCCGTCAGGCCTCGCGGAGTTGGAATCCCACTCGATCGCATCGATACTCTTCCCTGATACAATAATAATTATATGCGTATGCGAAGTGAATAATAAACTCGGGTTCCGATCGAGTTAACCCAGTGGCTGACTTTTTTCCACGCCAATTTTCCTCGCCCGGTTTAATCCGCCACTTCGAGCTCTATAAATTTCCCAATATCAATTCCGTTCAATTCATAATTTAGTAACGGATTAATTATTCGAGCCGCACACCAGCGGCTCGAATGATCATTATTCCACGCATAAATTCGCCAGTCTTCGTTCTGAAGCAACCATTCTGACATTTGTCCAATCCTACGCATCGAGTCGATTCGAATCCTCGATAAAGCAAGACTCGTCCCTCGTTTATTCACCGAGGCGTGCGGATAATAGATTCCGCCAGGTGCCTGAATCCAAGAATAATACGCATAACGATAACAATGACGCGCATGGCCGCGCAATAGCGCGCATGATTACGCGATAATGCGCCTGAAAGGAGACAGTTTTCCGGTTTAGATGCAGGCGGCTTCCAGGCTGGCTCGTCGATGAGGAAAGGGAGGCGCGATAAAATCCTGGGAGGCACCGCTGGCAAACCCGGATTATCGGCTGCGAGGTTATTTACGAGGCGGCCCTTTGTCCCGGGACTTAATATGAAAATGTGCATCGACCACGTCGGGGGGTGATTTGTCGCGGAAGTAGATTCGATCGCGCAGGAACGACGGGAAAAAGCTGGTCATTTCTCTCCTGAGGATTATTGGCGTGGCTCGTTACGGAAAGTCTCGGGTAAGTAACCATTCTGTCGATATCCGAAGCGACTCGTGCAGCTGGAGCTGCTTAAACCGCGCGAAATTAATGGACATCGCGACTCGATTCGCGATTTGAACCGCGCGCATCGCGACTTTTTTTTGCCACGAGGCCTGTATTTTTACGTCTTCTTCGACGATCGGGACGATGAATGACAAGCGTGTGACGTCAATGGCACGTTGCAGCTGTAAATTCGTTATGTATTTATAAGGCTTCTATTTATTCAGCTCCACGCTGATCGTGTGTACGGCCATTTAAATAATGTATCCGTTCTCGTAGGATGTTTTGGATTCGCTTAATTCTTTGCTAAGCGACTTGTCTCCCCCCCCTTTTTTTTTTATTTAACCTTGACCCTCGTTATTGAGGTCCGAAATTTTTTTAATACTTGAATATAACTCACTTATTTCGTTTATATAAAACCAATCTTCTCGCAGGGCCAGGAACATCTATTCAAACTTCTAAAAAACCTTCATTCTCCTCCTTGCTACCATAAAGAAATATCGTGGACGTATCCCATCTTTCAGCAAACGTAGAAAAAATCGTTCTAAAGGGGAATGGAGTGTCTGCGAAAATTCAATCCCGTGATAATTCCCCCTTATACTCGACCAATAAAACGATCCAATACCCCGTTGTAATCAGAAGTTATCCGTAATCCTCACCTGTGCGATTAACCCGATTAACAGAAACTCGATCAGATTCCGAATACCGCGGAGTGCGGAGGGATCGATGATTATCGGGAAAAATTTAATCCCCCCCCAGTTTTTCGTCCACGATCGCTGAATCAGGCCGCCAGGGGATGCGGGCTTTGCAAGTCAAATATGAAAAGCCGTTCGTACCTGAGGCAGAGAGCCCGATAAATGTGATTTATCGTAATAAGGTCTTTCCGCGCCGTGGCCCTCGCGAAAGTTTGCGTCCCAGAGATGCGCCTTCCGTCGCCGGCCGGAAACTTCTTTCGAGCCGGGAACTCGAGGGATGAAAAATGATGGTTATCGAGTTACATCCAGGGGAAGGTAATAATTCGCCGGGCGATCGCGAGCCTTTAAGTCTCTGGAAGAAACGAATTTACTGCTCACGGCTTAATCGCGCGCCGCTTCGTTTGATTATTCGTCTCGAGTTTCCAAGTGCAATGCTTCGATCGCAGCGATGCTCCGCTACGACTCCTGCTTAAACCTTTCGATACTCTCGATCTGTGGTCCTCGAGATCGCGTTGCTATGAGAAAAACGAAGAAGAAAAGAAGAAGATGAAGAGAGAAAAAGAGAAGAAAAAGGGAGAAGGGGAGAGGAGGAAAAAAAAGGGAAGATACAAAGTGGATGGCGATTTTCCGAGGTTTGTCCTGCACTCGACGGTGCGCGACTCGACTATCGATTCCAGGCTGGCCAACTAGCCGCTTTCGAACTTAGTTCCTTTATGACTCGAGCGAGTTTCGGGAGCGACAGACCGGCGCGGCCTGATAAATCGAGTAATCCGCGACGATGCCGCTGGAAGGGTGCCAATTATTGGCCGGGATAATGAGGATCGGCGCCGACGGAGCGCGGCGGCGCTCTATCTAGACCTAATTAGATAAACCGATCTTTGCGGACGTCCAATTACCACCGATCGCATAGGTACATCGCGTAGGTTCAACGATACACCGTCCTGATCGTGGATGATTGGAAAACGTCCGGGGCCAAAGTGGATCTTTATCCGAATTGGCTCGAACGCAAGCCGGGACCTGGGAGGGCGAAATTAATGTACAATGTTTGAAGTATTTTATTCGAGAAAGACGGTTTTAATCGAGGAAAAATCTTATAATAATTCTAAACCTCTGTATGCTTCAATTAATTAACTGGTTACTCAATTATCGACTAAACTATTAATAAGAAAAAGACATGGAAAATACATAGAATCCTCGAGTAATTGAACCAGGAATTATCATTATTCCACGCAAAACGCAGACGTGCTCCACTGAAATTCCAACTCCAGGAAATTCTCGAATTTCTAAAATTCTAATCCCCGACCGAGGACTCGGATATAAAACGCGCGAGTGGATCTTTTAGCGGACCAAGAATCACCGATTGTTCGTAAACCCAGTTTCATGCCTAACCAACCGAAAGGTCGCATCATTTCCCTGGCCAGGTCAGTCACCCTTTTCACCCCTCGATACCGGCCTATTCCCACTCACTCGATCCCCGAGTACCCGCGCGATTTTCCATTGATCTCTCGCCAGCATTATTAAGCCGCGCCACCCTCGCGATTTCGAACCCCTTTTCTCGTCCAGCGGCCGTGCGACACGCAACGCGGAAGTCGTTTGTTCCACGAGCTCCTGCTAGGTGGCCTTCGTCGCGGGAGACACGGGTTTTAATTAGTTTTAATTCCCGCACCGTCGTACCTCCCTGCGGCAATCCGCGAGATCTCCGCGAAATCGCGGCGGATGCAATTGCGCGCCGGACATAAACGGGGATAATCTACCTCAAAGGGGGGCTTCGAGCTTCCTCGGGGCTAAGGGCGGACGGGCGTGGAATTTATACGCCACAATGGAGGCGCGGGTTAACCGTGCGCGCGCTGGCATTAAGTACGCTCCTCGTAGGAGGATTAGAATAATCTAGTCGAGGATCAGCCCAAGCGTATCGCGCAGATTTGTGCCGGTCAAGTCTATCGACTGTTCGAGCCCTGTGCGGGGATCCTATCCGGAGTGCAGTGGTCGTTCGTGTAAGCTCGAGCTTCGTGGATACGACTTTAACGAGGAAGGAGACACCGTTTGCCAGGCGTGCAGCTTGCATTGCTAGCGTGGTGAGTAGAGGATAGGGCGAGGAAAGAGGACACGGTGATCGTTTACGTAAGCTCGCTCTTCGTGGGTACTACTCGCGACTTTAACGAGGAAAGAGGAACTGCCTTACCTTCCTAGCTTGGTGAGCAAAGTACACGGCGAAGGACAAGGACTATGGCCTAGAAAATAGCGAAACTCAGGGCCTGGCAAGCGAGACATAAAAACAGCCAGCTTAAATACCATTATCATTAACTCCTCATCGATCAGTAATCACGAACGATTACACGAGACGCGCCTTGGAACTCCACGCCCTCGAATCCTTCCCAAAGCATTCCCTATTCTCCGATCGATGTCGCCAATGCGAGACGCCTTTATCCTCGACGGAAAAGCTCGCGGAACTCGAGCAGAGGCGATACGACAAATCCAGTTAAAGCGTGCAAAACGGCGGCGCGCGAGGCGAATTCCGGAGCGGCGTGGGGAGAAGCTCGGAACTGCGAGACACCAGCTGGCGGGAGCCCGCGAACGATATTACATCCCACCCCCTCCCTCCCTCCGCCCCTCAGATTTTACGCCTCGAAACCAAAAATTCCCGAACGGTAGGCGCTCGGATATCTCCACGAGGATATCAAAGCTTCCTTCTGCCTGGCTATCGAATTGAAAGGTGAAACGCGTATCAAAGCGGCCAAAATGGAGGGAGAGCCAATGCAATTTGGGGGGCGCCGAGCGCTTCCTCGAGCCGCAGGAGAAACAGAAACGCGGCTGGGGGGTAAACGCGATATTTCACGGTAGGATTTTAGTCTGTACACCGTGCGGATGGCGCTGGTGGAGGAGGGGGGATAGAGGGGAGGAGCCTCGAGGGGAGAAAGTAGGGAATCCAATAACCCGGCAAAAGTCGGAGAAACGAGGAATCACCGGTGCCATTCGACAATCGGGATTTTCCCGAATATTTACCACCGTCTACGGAGCCGAAGTCGATTTAATCCCCTCCCCTCGATCCCCTGCCTGACCGCCGAGTCAATTTATCCCCCGATTTGCCCCGATTTTACCTTCATTTCCACGTCAGGACGATCACCTCGTTTCCTCCGACCCTCGACCGCCTTTCCTCCCCCCGCACTTTCTGACAAGAACGTCTGTCGAGATGTACACCTAACTCCTCTCTCGCACGTAACTTAGGATCCTCGGGAAATCGTGTAAGAAAAGCGAGTAAAAGAGAATTTCCTATAGCAAAATAGTGTGGATATAAAAGAAAGTATTTTTTCTTGGATTTTGTTGAAAATCGTGTGGAAAAAAGGCCGTGTAAAAAGTACGTTTCTAAGCGTAAAATGATGGATAAATTTTCTAGGAAAAAGGGAAGGCGGTTTTTTGGTAGACTGTTATTTGCAAGTCGTGTAAAATATATGTTTTCTATAGTAAAATGGAGGATGAACCGTGTGAAAAAAATGCATCAGAGTTCCTTCTAACGTGGATGTTTCCCCGATCGAATTCCATCGTTTTGCAGCCGCTCCCAGGGCGAAATAGGACGAAATAACCGAGAGTGTTCGTCGAGATCTTTCTCGTCCCTCGAAACTCACGGACGGTCCTTCGGTTCGCCCGAGATTTCTGCTGATCGAATTTAGGGAAGGTAAACAGCTTAGCAGGAGCGTTATCCTCGAATCAAACCCGCGGTACACTGGTTTCTACTGGTTTTAATCGTATTTACTTATGCCAAATTATATTTAATTTGTAAGTCCACGAACTCTTCCACGAGTCTGCGAGTAAAGGCTATAAACCTCCAATATCCGTCCCAACAGATTTTCAAAATAAATCACGAAGTGCTTTTCAATAGCGCGTTTCGAGAATATGCTACACCAAACCTTATTTCAAAGTCCTGCATAGTCGAACATTGTCGATTGGTTTGTACATTAATTATATAGATTGGTATAATTAATGATATAGTTATATATAAATTAATTACAGGCTCTTTCGCGAAGCCGACACGTCGTATTGAGATTTCACGAAAGTCTGGCTCAGGGTTCTTGTCTCCGTACCAGTGTATTTTAATCCCGGGCCGATAGCGCGATGTTCTTTGGTCCAGGAACGCGGAAGCAGACGCGATGCGTTTACCAGCGACTACGCGCCATTGTCCTACGGTCGTTGTCCGTTAATATTCATCAGCTCCCCCCCTGTAGGTTTTCGATAATGAAGGATGCGCTCCTCGAGAGGACAGCGCGCCGGGATGGATACCCTCGCGCGCACACCAATGGTCGCTATTCATCGTCTTCCTCCGTCTCGACAAACAAACGTATTTGCATTATTCGCAAAGACACGCGGTTGCTGTGAAAATCGAATTATACGCTGCACTCAACCCATTTTCTTCACCATTTTTAAATAATTTCTACATTTTCTTCGCACACTTCACTTTCTGTTTTACTATACGAAACTTATTAGATGTACTATTACTTGTACTATCATGTACTATTATTGCACTATTATTGTGTACTATTATTACATGTATTAATATTTTGCTTCAGTATGTTTTTTTTTTCGGAATTGGGATTTTATTGTAAAAAGACTGGTTGTACATTTGTGATTCAAAGTATCGTCCATCGTTAACCACGGAGGAAGCGCAGTTGTATATCTAATATATACATTTGCACAGTGTTCTTTTACATAGGATTTTTTTTGGGATGTAATTTACCGTGTAAAAAAGGAATTGCGTGTAAGTGGATACGAATGAGATGTTCAGGCTTGGATCCAAGAATCTCCACGGGAACCTGAGAAATACCTTGGTACCAAGGCGGTGGTTACTTATATAAGCTTTTGTATCATTGGCGTAACGTTCCGGAAACTGCGTTACCCGAGCGTACTGGCCATTTCATCGAGGATACTCTCGGATGCATAGAATTTTTTACTAGATGGCAAGCAAATTTCTATGCATCGGTGAGTGATGTAACGGAGACTTAAGTCGGGAAGATGCGTCGGGGGCTCGTCTTGGACTTCTCCTTCGAGAGATCGGGGTAGAAGCCGAGGGATGAGGATGACGCGGATCGAGTCGTTAGTATCGACGTCGTTCGACAGTTTTTTAGCGCAAGATTGGTGTTCCTCTGGGCACGGAAAAAAAATGCACCGTCTATTAGGAGCTGGTAAAAGGCATAATATTTAGCAACACGTTTCACGATAGCAATACTTATTTTTATATCATTTACATTATTATCTAATTTATTCTTATAATTTATATTACTTATTTCACTGAGCAAGATGATTAAGAATACCATATCATATAATAATCGAGTCGATCGTTCAGTTTCTCGCGATAATTCTCAATACTTAAAAGCCTAAAAGTCTTATTTTAAGATTCTGTCGAATTTCTGCCTTATTGATGTGAACTAAAAGCTTTTCTTCGACTATTGTCAAATTTGGTATCTACACGCACGGATGGACGGAATGCAAGCTTCTCGCCGCAGACACGCTGGGTATATCCCTTACATTAGCGCGTAATATACTCCAGGATCTTATCCTCGAAAGCCATGCCGCGGATAGGCTTCCCTCGGAGGATAATAAAATCGATCGAGGTCGGGGACCCTACCGAGCCCTATGGCGCCCTTTTTGCCCGCCTTTGGCGAATAAACCCGGCCACGTGTGAATTACGGGTAATAATATCCTTGTCATCGTGGCTTCTCTCTCCCCTAGTTTCGTCCGACTTCGTGGCGAGGCTGCGGAGGGTCGTCAGGAGTTCGTAATACACACACCACGTACCGAGACGTATAACCGTGATGGGCAAAGACCAAATCTGTACCCTTCCCTCGCCAACTCGAGCTCGTATTTGCCATTCCACGACTCAAGTGCAAGATTGCACAATGTACCGCCCGAAGCAGAGCTCGTCTTCAAAAACCACGTCGTAATTCTGCGCAAGAGTCAATAGGAAACGGGACTCTGTGCGCAGCTTTTTTGCTAATCGAGCAAACCATTTTCCAGAGTTCGGTGTAGTCGATGAGGCTTCGAACTTCGCGATTCGAGTTTTAATACTCGTAGTTCAAATCCTAATCGTGATCTCTGGATTTGCATACGCGTACCAGGACTCTAGGCTCGAAGCGTAAGATATCCTAGGAGCAAGTGACCTCGGATGCCAGGAGCAAAGACTTTCCAAGCGGGCCAAAAGCAGCTAGACGGCCTCTCGTTTCCATTTCCACTTTTCCACACTCCTTTTCCACCCAGCCAGCGCGCCCGAAGGCCCGGAACAAAGCTCTTAAACTTCCGTAATTTCAATTTCAGATTATTCGTCGGGGCATTACCCGCCTGTACGGTTTCGCGTGCATTGTCAGCCGTGGCTCGAATTGAATTTCCACACGGGGCTTGGCTGTCAGCCGAGGCAGCCAGGTACGTCGTCGCATCCGCCATCGGCTCGAGGGGTCCTTTCCACCCCTCCACCCTCTCTTGAGGGGGCTAACCAATCGAGACGAGGCTACGCGCGAGATAAGACGACCGAGTTAACCGCCCTGGAGCTTCCAGTCGAATTGTCGGCGGAGCAGCCTCGTCAGGGCGCTTGATTTTCGTACAAACAGCCCGCACCGCGGCGAGCAAATATGCTAATATCCAGGTGTTAAACGAGCCAACCGTGTTTCTTCGGGGCATGCGGTAAAGTCTACGTGGGATATGGTAATTTTTGGAAAAATCCACCCGTTAAGAAGGAATGGATGATCGCGAATTTCTCTGCTCTTTTTATATCCGAAGTATATATTAATCTTGACAGCGATACGACTGCGTTGTTTTTTATGTGTCGAAGAAACAAGTGTTCGTAGGCTTCATTAGGTTTTGTCCTGCCAAGTCATCTCTCTGGTGAGTTATCATTGTTTTTCATAGACGTTTGAGGTCTCGGTAGATGCGTTTTATAGTCCCAGCATGCTCAATGGTATTTGTCATTATAAAGTATTATTAGTCAAAAGTGCGATAAAGAGCATTGAGGTATTACTACATTGAAAGCCTGGCATAAGTCAAAAAATAATAAGCATTGGAAGAATTTATTAATAAATTTCATTATTTCATTCATTTCCGTTTTGTTTCATCGATTATTTATATCCAAACGTTTACTATAAGTTCCTGAATACATCTAGAGTGAAAAATAAATTATTTCCTGGATAAATCGGTCAAATTAGTTCCTTTGCTTCAACATAGGCCTTAAAAGCCTAGAGTGTCAAATAAAGGGGAAGAAAAGCTTACTTTCAGGATTAAAGATATTTTCATTTTTTACAAATTTCTCTTTTAATTCATTTTAAGCAGCGACTGCTAACGTCATTTTATCCTAGGAGCCACTGTTCGCGGGGAAGAGGGGAAAGGCGATTACGCGGGGTTTCGAAGGGAAATCCGGCGCAGTTCCCCCAGTAGCGCGGAACTCGTTAACGTCCGCGAAAGTCGCGGATGACCATCCTCGGGACAAAGGGCCAGTCTCGATCTCCTTTAAACCAAAGCCGTAAAGAGTCTCCCCCCTTCTCCCCCTGGCGTCATTTCCTGCTTAGTTCCTCTCCCAGGGCCGCAATGAATGGCGCCTCCTGTCGTCCAGGAGCAACAGGTTCGTCGAACGGCCGCGGAAGAAGAAGCCCAGGGCTCCTTTCCCTCCTCGATAACTCGGAGCCTCCCTCGGACTCTTGAAAACTTAACGAAGAGTAATTACGCCCGGTCCGCGCGGCATCCGTCCACCTGCCAAATCATCCCCGTCGTTCGACCACCGCGCGGGACGCGATGGCACAATGCGACCGCCACGAAACTTCGGACGTCCGCGGATGTTCGATTGCGCCCATTGTCTTCGCCCCTCGGCCTGGGATAATGCGAATGTCACGCTCGCGATCGATGCATCCCCGAAATCCTGATTCTTCTTTGATGGATCTGTTGCACGGCTCTGTTCTCCTTGAACTGCTTATTTGGAGTCTCACCTTTGATGCTTGTCGAGGGATTGGGGACTGATGCATCCTTGAAATTCTGATTCTTCTTTGATTGATGTGTTCTAAGGCTCTGTTCTCCTTGAACTGTTTATTTCGAGTCTCACCTTTGATGCTTGTCGAGGGATTGGGGACTGATGCATCCTTGATATTCTGATTCTTCTTTGATTGATGTGTTCTAAGGCTCTATTCTCCTTGAATTATTTATTTCGAGTCTCACCTTTGATGCTTGTGGAGGGATAGGAAGTGATGTGAATCGTATGACGGTTTGTACTCGTTTCTTGTCATCGTGCTTTGGCCGTTCGTGATTATTTTCATGCGAATCTCACTTCATCGGAGAGAAAGAGAGTGAGAGATGAGTATAGGCGTTGTTAATATTGAGAGAGTTAATTTGTGGAAAGTTTACCACTGAAGAAATGGGTAGTGGATAGAATTAAACCCCGCTTTTGTCCCGCGTGAGCCACTTTGTATCGAGTATTATTCAATCGTGGCTAATGGGTGGAGGGTTTTAATACATCGCATAATCCAAAAAGCAGGTCTTTGTATGATCGACGGGCGTCGAGAAATACAGCTCGCATTGAATATAATCCGATCGCTGCTAATTCGTGGAAAATCGTCGTCCGTCGCGCACGCGAGGAGCGATTTTTCGTATAATTGATAATCCGCCAACTCCTCGATTCGATTAACTTTACGCGTTGCGTTAAATATAATCTAGTCGCTGTTAATCCGTCAAGCATTATAACGTATAGCAGAACCAAAAAGCAGGTCCTCGTATAATTGATAGCCGCCAAAGAACACAACCCGTGGCATTCAATTAACTTCATGCGATAATTGTCTTTGCTCGGTGGGACAGCAGCGTCCCAATATTTGCGGAGGGACGTGTACCGATCGGTGCTACGGTCTGCAAGTACCGTTCCATGTTCCTCGTAGATTGTCTCCAGTTGGATGCTAAAGCGCTCATGGTACCAACCGTCGATGTGAGATGGAAATAACAGAGGGTGGAAACGTGTGAGAAGCGAGAAAACTCAATTTGAACAGTACCCCGTATCCCGATTCGTCTCTTTTCAACCCCCCAAAAACTGCAGAACGAAGACAAAGTCAAATTCTCTTCTTTATTCGATCAACCTGTTAACAGTGGAATCTAATTGAAAAAATCGCTCGCGAGATGCTCCTAATTTAAATCGTACGAAAAAACTACAGCAAATTCAGAAAGGATTATATTTTTATTCGATAGAAAATTGACGATTCACGAAAGGATCGATGAAAGATCAGCGAAATAAAGTTCCAAATTAGAGCGTATATATTTAATTCTGCATTAAATTTCATTCTCGATTACAAACTCGATTTTTACATCCGATTTCCCGAAGAAGCGTCTTCGGATCTTGAAGTGTTTAGCCCACACGATGCAGGGCTCTTTCCAGAAAAAGAGGAAAAAGGAGTATTTATACAAAGGAACGACCGATTCATTGCTGGTACGAGAGAGGCGGAACAAATGGGAGGGCGATTAATTCCAGCCTGGATGCATGGATCGAGGGAACTGAGAAGCGCAAGACCGAAGATAGATCGTGAGACGGTCTAGGATGGTACCGAGGAAAAAGATCGATTATGCCCAGCTTTGGCTACTCGAATAACCTTCGATCACCTAAGAAGACGCAACGCGAGCCTCCGAGATAATCGCGTTCGCAACGAAAACAAATGATTAACCACGCAATTTATTACACTGAGCACCGTTGAAATATCGAAAACCATCCCTCTCCATCGCATCCAGCTTTAAACACTGCTATATACTTCTCCACCCCGTGAAAACACTTATATAACAACGACACATGCCAGCTACGTAATCCAATAGAAACAGCGTTGATCCCAGGTCTTCGTTTCAAAGCGGCCTGACGTCGACACGCGTATAATATCGATAAACCCCGCGACGACGAGCAACAGACGAGGTCTAAAAAAGGCGATGGATCCGAACCAGGTGCTTCCACGCGGTACGAGCTTGGATTATCATCCGTTACGTCCCCACGGCCTCCGATCATTATTATTCACGAAGCCGAGCGCGAAGATAACGGCAAGATGAACGATCCATCACCTGGTAAGAACCTTTCTCCCCCTCTCTTACTCTCACTCTCTCTCTCTATCTCTCTCTTTCCCTCTAACAAGCACATACAATCGTTCACTCTCTCTCTCTCTCTCTCTATCTCACTAACAAGCACGTACAATCGCTCACTCTCTCTCTCTCTCTCTACCTCACTAACAAGCACGTACAATCGCTCACTCTCTCTCTCTCTCTTTCTTTCTCCATTATAGAAATTGCAGGACTGTACGTTTACCCGGAGACTCGCGTGGGTAAAAAGTCCGTATAAACAGACGCGAGCCTTCGCATTCCCCCGGTTGGTCGAATATGTCAGCGGGTTAAGACGCTCGCAGGTGCCAATGGGTGCCGATTAAAAGCGATGTTCCCGAGGAGGGCCGAAGAACCCGTGGGATAGCCATTGTGGAGGCAAAGTGGCACGTCTACGCACCTGTAATTTCGCAAGTGCTCAACGAGCAACGTGCCAACGACCGGAATGAACGGACGAGAGCCTTGTAACACTTGCGGAAAACTCGGCGCAGATGTCCCGGCATTTCCCTCCGCCTTCTTTCTCTCGTTTGTCAAGAGGCCAACATCGACGTTTCCCCGAGGCGTGTTTCTAAAGCCTGCTCGACGAATATTTTTTATAAAGGCACGGCGCTGATTTTTTTCTTTTTCTCCTTTCCTCCTTTTTTTTTCCCCCCCGACGAAGGCCGACGGTCCTTTTTCAGCGAGCGCAGAAACTTTTTTTTACGCCGAAAATCAATCGATTATACGCTCGAGAAATTGACTTTGGCGGCCTGTACGCGAAATTGCTTTCGAATGCGCGCTTCGTAAACGAAGTTTATACCAGAAATTAGGTTTATGCCTGGACACACTTATCGGATATTCGCATGCACACACGATAAATGGAACTCTACGTACTTCTCAATTCTCCATCAACTTTATAAACGTGGGAATCATACGGACACTTTGTGGACTCAAGTTTTTTTTATGAAAATCGTTTACTCGAAAAATTGGGTTTTATTGATACGAAAGAATCGTACTCTCGGATCGAATAGAACTTCGTTTACATCCCAGGAATTAGTTCCACGGTGAGTTAATCGACAAAGATCCTCCGATGAGATAGTAAAGTGACGATAAAGCGGGGACAGTGGTTTGAAAAAAATTCTCGGCGCTCCCGCAAGCAAGCGATTAATTTCGCGCGAGTCATCGATCCCGGATAATCCCTTTTCATATTTGCAGCTCGGGATTTGTTATTTTCCTCGCAGCCACGATTTCCAAGTGCCCCGTTCGAGGCTCGTTTCTAAAATTGATCGGCGCCAAAGGCTCATCTACCATTTCCCTCCTCGTTCCCTCGGTCTTAATCCGCGCCCTTTATTCTCGCCATTTCTCGGCCCTATCTTCATCCCTCCACCCTTCGCCCCTCCCTACCGTGTTTCCTTTCATTTAGTCCACGGCGCTGCAACGCGGATGGATGAACCTTTGCTCTCCCCGACTGCTGACAAATGGTGGCGCTTGATTAACGTCGCGGCGAGGTCGATAAAGAAAAAAGGGACCTCGACATTCGCGAACTAGCTGGGCACGTGCGCTCGATGTACCGTAGAGCAGTGTGCCCTGCGACTGCTGTGTTTAGGCACGCTGGTGTGCCGCGATGATTTTTGAGACAATAATAAAGATGTTCCTTCGACGCTGCTTGTAGGAAAAGAATTATAGACGATCGTGTTCAAAAGGTTTTGATTATGTTTGTGGAACAAGCTGAAGTATCTCGTTGGTAAGTTAATTATTGTGTTTTAATTAACTTTGCTTGAATAGATGTGAGTGAGTACCAAACGAAAAATTTAATACTTTTCCTCATTTTTATATCAAATTCATTTTAACTTAACCACTGGATTTTAATTAAATTTTTTACTCCAATTTTACTCCAACTATTAAATTCTAGATTGATATTTAAATTTAAGGGGCACGTTTTTTTACACGTGATCTACGACCATATATTTTTGTTCCCGTGTATGATTTATACTGCTTTGAATAAAACTCGAAGGACTTAAATCGCATAATTCAGTAGGACAAGTGTGTATAGTCGATGAGTAGTGAAAGAATACGTGGAGAAAACTCAGCTGAAATGAGAATAAATGAATTTTGTTTCCACGCGACGAGTGGAACGCTCGTTATTAGATAACAAAACGTCATCTCGTTACGAGAAAGCTACTCGCCATAAACACTTAGCCGCCGCTCTTCTTCGCGAGGACGCCGAGAAAAGTAACTATACGGCTATCGCTTCGCACTCCTCCGTGAACCCGTCGTAAATTATCAGCCACTTTGCAGAACGCGTTCCAATGCCGCCGATGAAATACGCCGTGCCGTAGGCGCGCTCCTCGAAAGTTCCTCGAAACTCTTTGAAACGAATCTCGGAACAGTGGAGGATATGAATAATCCTATGCATTATCGCGTCCATTGCTCGCCACGATTCTCGATAGCCACGGCATAATGAGGCAATACGGTCACCAAAAGTACATTCCGAGAATTCTCCATCAGACCTGATCGTTCGAGATCGATGCTACGAAAGGGAGCGAATTATTAAGTCGGATGAATCGAACGATCCGGCGGAAGTACAGTTGTACGAATTGCCCTTCTGGAAAAGTTCAACAGCGCTGAGTCAGCATTGCGCGAACACAAAAGGGAGAGAGGCGTCGTAGGTTGGTATCGTCGAGAATGTTCGAAACAAATAGCGAAAATTCGTTGGCGCGCTGGCACGTAACATTTTATTCCTCGTCATTCCGCTTCTCGGATGACACGCGTATTAATTTCAATGTTGGCCTCGTTTACCGCATAACCGCGCGTGTCCTGCCGTTTTTCAACAAACGCCGTTTTTCCGGCTATCTCTCGGCCGGCATATATCACCGTGCGATGCTCGTTAAGCGTGTAATTTATTCGATAAACGCTTAACGAGCCGCGCGCCCAATCGCGCCCGTCCCGGGCATTAGCGGATGTACCGATTGCTTCGACGCTGAAAATCAAACGAACGAAGGATGTCCATTAAACGAAAACTCTTCTGTTCATCGATACCTGCGCGAAGCGCTTCGTGTTCCTTTTTTTTTTTGCTTTTATTTCCTTTCTTTTTTTTTTGCGCGCGCGAGATTCATATCCAATACGTTTCCGCGCGTAGGTTCGTCGATGAGACGTGGGCACAGGTAGTCGCGTATCGGGAATGTTCGAGGGAAAAACGGGATCGCGTTGGGCGGCGTAAAGACCCTGATGTTTTATTACGTCGTACGTCCACGCGTGCTCGCTCCTCTCCTCATAACCGTCACCCTTTATCTAACATCGCCGACTCTAATATCTGAATTTCACATCCTTCGAAGCAAGTTCGAACTTTCCTGATCTTCCTCCTCGGTCTTCTCTCGAAATAACACGATCGAAGAGAGCTTCCAACTTTGCTATAAGGTACTTTTTGCATGGCACTTTTTTACACGATTTTTTGGGGAGCGTATGTTTCGCGCAAGAGAAGCGCCAATAATGAAAAGGAACTGGAAAGAAAGTATTATGAAAAACCAAGACGTGCTTCATATCTGTATATTGGAAATGGAAGAACAAACTCCGTAAGGCTTCCGTGAACGGCAAATTTAATTCGGATTTCTTCCTTTTATTCTATTGTATTTCTATATATATATATATATATATATATATATATATATACACACAATATATTGTATCGTATTTACTCCATGTTCTAAATAATATTCTCTTTAAACAAGAGGAGATTGGCTCGACGATGAGCACAGCTAGAAATTCTAAAATTACGACATTCACCCTTCCACGATTCCAAAACGACTGCACTCCTGTACAAGGTACGGATTTACAGTTACATCTCTCCGTTTCGTCGCTGTAATGGGCGAAGCGAGCTTTTCGATTTCGAAAACAAACGGCCCAAGGTTCGTCAGGGGATGTAGGCTTTCATGGTCGCACGGGGAAATATATTGGATTCGGGGCCGCTACTCCTCGACGATTAAATATCAATATCCATTATAGACGACCGTCGACAGAATCAGATCCCCCGGCTGACATGCCGAATGGCAGACGATAAATCACAATGGCGGGCTCGGAATTGTCGGCTGTCAACGTTTGCGATGGATGTAACCCGGCTTTTTTCGCGCGCCTTCCTTGCCGTCCTTTATTATTCACGGACGAGAAACGTCGGGCCCTTTGTGGAGGATCGCAAAAAAATAATGGAGGGCGCGAAGGTCGCGGAGGAGAAAAGGTTCTGCCTCGCCTTTGGTAACGCGACGGTAATGGCGAAGTATTAACGTCCTTTCTTCTCGGACGCTTTTCTGGAATATTCTAATAAAAACGAAGTATACTTTCTCGCGATTTCACGGTTGTTACGGGGGAGCAGGTATAAAGCTGTTTTATTATACGCATCAGTGGAATGTTCTCGACGATTTTCACGTGGAGGAACGAAGCTCATAGCGCGAAGAAACATCCGATTCTGCGAATCAGAGCCGATTAAAGTTGGATGATTGTCCGGTCGCGTACGAGCGTATTTATGATATTCTCTAATCGAGTAATCGGATAATGCGCCATTCGCGGAGAATAATTGGGACGAAAGGTGAGCAGAAGTCATCGTGGACTGTGGGGATTATGTCGATGGTCGTTGCACGGATAAAAAAAACACTATTCCTACCACGACAGGTCAGTGATTTTTTTGAAAAATCGTAGAACTTTGAGGCGCGCTCGCTTCTGAGATTTTCTCATGATTTTCTCGCAGCGTACGAATCGATAAATCAATCTATCGACATTTTCCTTCGTCCTCTTTTTCTTTAAGGATATATTTAGTACGCTTAAGTCTGTCTGGAAAATGGTTGATAGGAATAGTGTTAATGCGATATCGAGTATTGCCGCCGATAATTATAAACCGCGATCGTTTATATTATATTTACCTGCCCCGAGGGCTCGTCGATACAGTGGCTTGGAGATCGCGCATTCGACGTTTAATAGCCGTAGACGTGTGAAGTTATCGCACATTTTTCCAGGTCACATTGCCGGCGAGAGCTCCGCCAAGAGTCCGTAACCTTATTAAAAATATAATCCCGCGTTAGAATTTGAAGGAGAAAAAAAATATTTCCATGCCATCCATAGGTATCGTGCTCGTAACCTCCTTGCTCGCTGCCAGTTTAATTCGCACACTTTATATTATAATTCTCCATCTGGCTCTCTGGGCGTTGTGTGTGGAATAATAATAAACTAGAGTGTGAAATAAATAATAAACTCGAGTCCCGGTCCGATTACCCCGGTGGCCGATATTTTTCAACGCCATTTCTCTTAATACCGCTTAATCCACCACCTTGAGCTTTACGATCGCCTACATTTGAATATTAACGACTGTCCCTAAATCTTGGATATTACGATAATAATAATGAATATTAATTTCACTTTAATTCATATTATAGTAACCGCTTAATTATTCAAGGCATTTAATAAGTGGCCAAAATTATTATTATTCATAGAAAAACGTCCACGAGACCAGATGGGGAATGAAAATACAGACACTCGTTTATATCTAGAATCACCCGTAGTCCTGATTTATATCCTATTCAACACAGCCTTATGATTGAAGTGCTATTTATTATTATTATTATCCGCGCTCCTTATTATCGACGAACAGCGCATCACTATTACGCGTGAGTAGGAGTAATTCCGTTAATTAGGCCTGGCGCGAGGAGAGACAATGCCTCGAAGCGCACAAAGCTCGCAGTCGAGCGATTCGTCCCTAGATACACAAATCGTCTCGTCCCTTCCTGAACGCTTCAGAAACGGCGGATTCCGGGAACAATGGCGGGGATGTGCGTGACAAAAGGTCGCGACAAAAGCCCCGGCACGAAAAGTAATATCCACTTAAAAACGGCATCCACGATGCATGAGAACAAAAACCGCGGTAAAATCGGGGTCGCCTGCAATTGGGTGCATCGTGTGCCCCCGCATTCTGTCGTGCGCCGCGGCTGGATATTGGAGCATGAATCGTGCATAGGTGTGGATCGCTTCGGCGGTTGCCTCCTGGCCTGGGAACACTACGCCCTTTTGTGGCTCCGCGACCTCTCGTGATCGCGAATCTCCGCGATGATCGTTCCTTTTATCTTTTGGGAGAACGAAGACCAGCCGTTATGCTAATTCGACTCGATTCCTCCTCGTTATCCATCGCGGTTCGATGATCATTTTGGCCGCTTTGCACGATCCCATAGACGCGACGATTTGCGCTATAATACCCGCCAAGGTGCTCGAGTAAAGTTGCTCGAGACCTGGGGAATTTTTTCAATAGAAATCCATTTATAGCCCGACATGGAGTAGCTCGAGTGAATTTGTACAACACAGAAAAGTCGCGGGAAATTGGATCCGCAAGAAGTGAAAGACGGATCGATGCGCTAATAATCTCGAGTCCTCCTCATTATCGATCCCGGTTCGACGATGATTCCAGCTATTTGCGGGCACGATCTCCGAACACGGCGATTGCCTTCGTGATTTCAGAAAAGTGCTCGAAGGAAGTGGAGTGATACAGAGCGCATCAAAATCTGTAGCATCGCTTCCAGGGGGATCGGCATTCGCAACCGGTTAGAGCGAATTGATAAAGCGCGGGGGATTGAATTCGCAGGAACCAAAGGCTAAACCGGGGCGCTAATAATTCGCCTCGATTCGTCCTCATTATCCTCGATCCCACTCGAAGGTTTAGCCCGCGCCATTCCGCGGCTGCAGTTTCCAAACTCAGCAGTTTCGGGAGGAGCCGCTGGCAACGCCCGGATAAGATGCGCGTGGGTTTATTAAATCCTGGGCCAAAGTGGAGGGCCGGTAATTCAACGAGAATTTAGTTGCAGCCAGTCGGTCAGAAGCGCTCTTCGGCTCAAATGGAAATAGCGAGGAAGTGGCCGATCGAAGGACCTTCGATTTGTTCGGAGGCTTCGAGGGACGAGTGTTTGAGGAGAAAATGGAGCTGCGCAGGGATATAAGGTGGAGCGGGTCGATGTATACGGAGACAATGAGAGAGATCGATGGACGAGTAAACGAGAAATCAAAATAGTATCCCGCCCTCTTCTTTGTCTAAACACGGAAACAGGATAGATGAGAGTATTCCTCACTCTGGACGCTCGAGATTAAAATACGTACTGTAAAAAGATCCATAGAGGATTTCTCTCTGTTTCGTCTTTGCATTAACGTATTTTTTCATACACACCATAAAGCGCCTCCGCCTTGAAATCCGATTTATAATCTTCAATAGCGTCGCACCGTGAAGTGCTCGAAACTCGTTAAAAAGCCTGAACCACGAGCCAAATTTGACTAGAGTATTCAGAATTATCCCTTTTCCTACCGTATTTATCGCCTTTTACCATAATTTCAATGTATTTATAGCTACCCATTTATACGTCCGCTCTCAACCACGCCACTTAATCAAGTCCAAAGTATTCAGAATTATCGTTCGACAACTTTTGCCCGATCCTCGATCCGCGTTTCCTCAGTCGCACGCTTAGATACTCAAATCGTGAGCGTGTGTAGCCGCAATTTCACGGACTCGTTACTTCTGGAAGCGGCGAGAAAGATTAATGCGAAAGTCGTATTTCCTCTTCCTACTCAAACTAATTTATAGCAGAAATTTCCGGAGACGATTTGGGCCCATCGCCAATCCGCGACTGTAACCTCGAAAGAAAGTTTGAGCCCGTCCACGCGCTCCGGCCAGATTAAAATCCCGACTGACCGAGGTAAGGTTTCGGATGCCGGAAGAAATCAAAGGACTAATCGCGAGATTAAAGCCTTTGGAGTTGAACCCAAGGATTAAGGGATAACCGGACCGAGCCGGCAAACGGCGCGGCCGAAATAACGAACCGGGTCTGCATCTTCCCAGGCGCGTCATTCGTCCGTAACTTCTAGATCCCTTAAATCCTACCGGATGCCCTTTGACACGTGCCCAGCACGTCGTTGTCTTCCCACGAGAAAGTCGCGGAAGTTCCTGGAAATCGCCGTAGTCGCACGGAAATCGAGACGTTTCTCGACGAGTATTAGATCTTGTATAGTGTTATATAGTGTTATATAGTAGGATATATGTCTAGTGTTGGAGTATTATGGTATTAGACGACTATTATCTTGGCACGCCTACGAGTTACTTAACCTCGCTACAAATGTCGAATTCTCGACCTTTCTTGCGCTCTATGCGTTTCTCCTGCGAATTACTGAATTTTTGGATGTGATCCATAAGTCTGAGGATATTTCATGTAAACCCAAGTGTGGATATTAGATTTCGAGCTCCAGGTGCTGATAAAACAACGCAGCCTCATGCGTCGTCCTACCATCACTTTGATCACACGTAATTCCTTGAAATTAAATATATATTCATTTCTTTTATATTATCGCGCCTTGTATCATAATTTAAACACACTTCCAAACACTCCTAAGCATCCCTGGTATTTACTTCATCGTTTCTATCTCACGCAATATCAGAAGTGGGATAATAAACTTCCTTCGCATTTGTTCTTACAATACTTCGATGACGATGCGGCAAGAGAATTCTGATAAACGTGCGAGTCAATGAAGGAACGAACAGGGAGCGAATGAACGAGGGCGCACGTCTTTTCTCGACGATCCTCTAATCCTCGCGATCCGCATGAGGCCCCATGACACCAGAGACCTCGGTATTCGACGCTCGCACTCTCCTCGGTGCACGCAAACGCAAGGCTCATCCGTGGAATGTCATACGCACCGCGCGTGCAACAGGTTACCCTCCCGGGTGACCCGCGGAAATGCGCAAAATGTGCTCGATGGTCGGAAGACAAAAGCGAGAGGCGGCTTTCCTACGAAGGAATATCGTCGCGCACACAGCGGCCGTGCGTTCTTCTTCCTCCTCTTCGATTCCAGAATCCACTGTTCAAACGTGGATTCCAAACTACTGGAACTACTGCCCATATAACATGGAAAAAACCATCGATAATAATCTGGAAACCGCGAAAAAGTTCGAGCCTCTGTTCACACACCTGCGTAAAAATAAAGGAAGTATTTCGAAGACCTTTGCTTATTTCCACAGTGTTCCTATACTAGTTCTCAAACCTCTCCAATATAATGACAAATCTACAGCTAATCTACCTAATCTTAATATCCAACAAATATTATCTATATCTAAGAACATATGTAAAAAGCTACTCGATATCCAAAATAAATGAAGCCGCTTTTCGGACGGTTTACTCGGTTTCTTCCTTCGATCCGGTGCAGGCGGCCGGATAATTTCCACGGACCTCCGGCTGACTGACGGTGCACTGCACCACCGTATATCCGCGTGTATTATTAACGCGCGAAAAATGTCGGGCTGAGGCACGATAAAACCTGCGCGGGGCCAAACGAAATACGGCCCCTGGAGGGAGGGAGTCCTGGTCCGAGAGGAGGGATTAGCGTCCGCCACGAAGATAAATCGCTGTTTCGGGGGATTTTCGCGGGGCTTCGTTAAAGAAGATCGAGCTGTCGGACATTGGCAAAGACGCCGCTAGCGGGGGGGAGGGGGAAAAAAGTGGAGAGTGGAAAGGAGAGGGAGAAGGATGGGAAATAGAATGTATGTGTGTGTCTGTGTGTGAAGGAGAGAGAGAGAGAGAGAGAGGGAGGAGTTTTAAGCACGGCGGCGCTTTCTTTCGCAGGACAAAGCGGGAATGGAGCGACGCCCTCGACTAATGCGATTATGTATCGCGACGCTAATGGTACGCGGTAAATCCCGCGTGTTCCGCAGGAAGCGCGAATCGACGATGATAAAAGCGTTGGAAGGAGGAGGATGACTTGGCGCGAGAGTCCGCCAATTGCTCCTTTTCATCCTTTACCTTTGACAGGCTAATCCTCGCGTTGGTCACGCGCGACCAGAGCTCGGTTTTACGGCGTCAAGCTGGGACCAGCTTAACCCTGTACGGGTCGAATTATATCCGCGAATGATACAACTTGCAAGGCATTTATTTTTATACAATATTTCAAGTTGATGTTGTCTTAGAGTTATCTCAGAGACGGTGTATAATTAAGACGTACACGTCATCTTGTGAGAAAGTAAAATTATTTGGCAAAAAGAAATCTACTTATAAAAAAATATATGTACCACGTGTATCTTTAAAAAAAAAGAAGAGCGTAAAAAGCAACAGATGCACGGAAAATCATAAAAAAAAAATACGTTAGAAAGATGCGCTGATTTTTCGGGAGGTCTGGTGTTAAATAAGATTCTCCTCCACGTTGCTCCTACCTAAAGGATTCGACGGAGATGCTTTTAAATCTGCTTACGGTGCAACCTCGAAATTCTCCGATCGATATTTCGCATCTCCATGAATATATTCATATTCCGCGAGTCTGCGTCGTATCCTCCGTTTATATATAAATATGTTCTTTATAAGCTCGACACGGTGTTTAAGGCTGACAAGAGAGATCGCTGCAGGCAGATTATTTACCTATCCGAGGAGTGGGTATTAGAGTTTCAGTAGGAACCTTGGAAGGGCAGGAGTTGCTGCTAGCTGGTAGCTACTTCATTTCCTGTCATTCTCACTTCGCATTTATTTGCGAAATCAGGTTCGCTATTTTGGAGCACGGATGGGATTAGGGAATTCGCAAGGAACGTCGAAAGTGGCGTTTCGTCGCTGAGACGTTCTGAATAGGGTTTCGAGCGTAAGAGGCTGCTAAGCAGGAAAAGCAGAAACGAAGGGCGTCCTTCGGTTCATTAACTGTGCGAACCGGAGCCGGATATTCAAATTCGCAAGGAGTCGACACTTGATTAATTTCGTCCAAGATTACTACTTGGCGGTGCCTTTACAACTTTCCTTAATGACGTCAGTTTTGTAATTATAATTAGAGTTTAGCTACGTGTATCTCGTTAAAACTTCTATAAATATATATATGCGCGCGCAACGCACCTTCCTCGCGTTCAAAATCCGCGAGCTTTTCCACCGCCAATTAACCCTTTTGCAACTCTTTAATTTCGGCGCTTTTGCGCAAAATTATTCCACGAGAAAAAAGGGGGAAAAAATGCGGAGGCCGTATATTATTTTGATAGCGTACTTTGAGCTGTTCCTTTTGTTCAAGACAGCATAGAACAGCTTTGTCATACTCGCTAATGAATTCGTTATATCAAGTGATAATGAGACAAGCAGGCCGGCGACATTTTTATTCCTCGGTGGACTTCCTTCGGTGCCGCGACGCGAAATTCAATTTCCCCGGACATTCTGTCATTTTTCAAAAGAATATCGCGCATTGTATCCGATCGTGCGTGGCGTGCCCAACAGGTGTCACCCGTGGGTGAACAAAACAAACGTCATGTCAACGATTTCGAGCGTTTGGATAATGAAAATTCGTTGCTTGCAATTGCATTTATGGAGGCTGGCTCGAGGGATATTCCCTTTATCGCCAGGGACGCCGCTCGCGGGCGTACGCGTAACGTAATTATACGTATGTGCGCGAACATTTTTTCGCCCGGCCATTCGCGAAAATCGCGCATGAACGAGGCTAGAGTCGAAATAAAAACTAATGATAAACGAACAGTAGCGACGCGATATTGGATAAACCAGAAAACAGGTTCGACTTTCGTATGAAACCTCATCGTGAAATTTGGAAACGATCTGGTCCATGAAGTATTGTACAAAGTACACTAGAATGTTCTCGATGGCAAAAAAAAAGATGATAATCATAAGATCACTAGAAAATAAAAATAAGAACTCCGACAAATATTGGTTAATGCTAGAAATTTATTTCTTGAGAGACTCGGTGCTTTTTGTAGATCTCTTTTGAAACGACCGGTAACCTGTTCCACGTGCTTTGCTTCGTCCTGATCGTGCCGATTAAGCTAATTAGGGCGTTCGATTTGGAAGGATTTAGCGGCAGCACGACAAAACTTTGCAGCCGCTTACAGGATTTCCTTTCGATCCTACATGAAACATGAGTTTGTCGGGTTAAGGTTGAAAGAGTTCGGAGAGGGAGATGAATCATTCCTGCGACCAAATATTTGTTCGCCAGTCTGCGAATCGAATGTAATCAACCCTGGCGGAGTTGAAAGTGTAACATTTTCGCGTGCAGTTCGTCGTTAAATATACATCTGAATATTGAACAGTACGTAAATATCAATTATGCTATATACATATAGAGAGACGGGACAAGATATACGCTCAACTATTATAGGTTAATTCTTGGTTATTTAAATTTTAATAGCCAACTAGTTACGGTGCGTTGCATTAAAACTTTCAAAACCAAAAGAAAAATAGCCCAAGATTTTCTATTTCTAGAAGAAAATTTAATCACGCTCAATAACAATCTATTTATCCGTATCTCGATCTGTAATCGTGCACTGGAAAATGGGTTATTTTCGTGCCAATAAGGGGATGGAGTTTACAGTTTATCCCACAAATTGTCACCTAAAGTGGTCCGTGATCCTAAAAAATCTTTCGAATGAAACCAAGTCAGTTCTACCTACGAGAGAATCGAATTCTATTCTGGTCCCGTTTGAATCTCTCGCCAATCGTAAACCAGCTCAGTACTAAAACCACCTCCCACTATTCCACCGCATCTAAAGATACACCGCGAACATCTTTAAGCGGAAAAAAACAAACCCGACAAAAGTAAATAAATTCGTCCAAGGAAATCTCACGCGTCGCGATAAACCTATCAGAATTCTCCGCGAATTTGGGGAATCCCTCGTCGCATAAATCACGCACCATTTTCACCAGCTCCGCGGTTCCGGCTTCCAAGAATCCCCCGCATGGACTTGAACTGCCAAAAATCGGGGCAACAGCGTTTCGTGGATTCTCGCCAGGCACGAAAAACGCGCGTGGATCATAAAGCTAACGAGCTCCCCCATCGGTTCGACGCCCCGGATAAATTCTATTTCCCGGAACGAAATTCAATCCTGTCGGCTGGCTCTTTATTTACGTCGAAGGGCAATATTGTTTTTCATCTCCTGGGCGCGATCGACGTGGAGGGTTACGTTGGCACCCCAAAGAGAGAGAGAGAGAGAGAGAGAGAGAGAGAGAAAGAGAGAAGCTGCAGAAACGAGAGAGGACTGGCTGGTATAAGACAGACAGAGAAAAAAACAAAATAGAGAGAGAAAGCGCGCAACGACGCAACAGCGAGTGCAAAAGAGACAGAGAGAAGAGGAGCAAAAGGGACAAATATAGAACAGAGAGAGAGAGAGAGGGAGAGAAAGAGGAGGGTGGCGGGTGATTGTTTATCGCGTATAAAAAATGGAATTAACGAGGCGGCGCGCGGTGACAAAACGAGTTACCGGGACGAGGCACGACGAGCTGTCGGGGGTTAATTGATCGACGAGACTCGTACGCGCCCGGGCATTCGCGTCCTGAGCGGGAGATGTCCGGCAGTTGGAGTGGCCGAATCAATTTGTGCTGATGTATCATGGCGTCATTTGGCCGTACAATCGGGGGAATTACGGGCCCTGTCTTCCTCTGGCCGCCCTGCGACGCCCCCAGGATTGGGGAGGGCTGGAGAGGGGGGGGGTAGGGGGCGCGATAGCATTGTTTACGTTGGCGAGGATGACGATAACGTTCCTGCGCGCACATCGACGGTCAATGCCGCGCTGAAACGCCGATAATGATGTCCCCGTAATTCGCGGAACGTTGATCGGTGCCTCGCCAAACGCTTCAGGAATCGGGAATCGTTCAGCGGCCGCGCGGATTTGAGGGCTGAAAGTGCCTGGGAAATAAAGCCGCTGAGGGAAGGGCGCCTTCTGATGATTTCCAGCGGAACTAAACTCGGATAATCGGATGCTCCGTGGTGTAATCGAATTGTGTTTTGATGCTTCAATGATGGGAACAGAATGTTTACATAGACGTGGGTGTCCAAAGATTTATGCGAGATTTGGAAATTTCGGTATAAATGCGCCAGTAAAGACGTGGATGCTGTTTATCTTATATGCTATTCGATACGTGGCCTTATACTTTATACAACTACTAATAGTATTGTGTCTTCTATCGAAATTGCTTCTCGAGTCAATTTTAGAAATACTCCATACATGGTATTATCGATAAAGCATTAGGTTTCGACAGTTGTAGGTCGATATACGCGTTCCTCTCGGCCTGCCAATATATATTCTAATAGAGAAGCGTATTTATTCCGCTTAGGTTAATATAAACATCGCTCATCTCCTCCGTGGCTATTTTCCTCTCGAGCCGGGAATTATCAGAAAAAAGTCCATTTAAGGTGCGATGAGAATGAAAAAGGATCGAGCGGGAAGAACGAGAGAGGCTGGCCTGAAAAGATATTCATATATGCGCATCGCTTAAACACGCCGCATACCCTCTGAAAACTTTTTTACGCGATACGCACGCCGTAAACACGGGCCGCCAGTGTAATTCGATTGTAACTCTAGATTCTCGGATAAACCGGTTTAACGACCAGCGCTAAAAATCAACATCCACGTTCGTTTGTTCGTTAAGGCTAACGATGTAAATCGTTGGCGCGGGCTCGCCCCAAGCATGTGGCCCCAAAATGAAAGGGACGCGCGATATGCAAGCCAGCCTCCCCGATAAGCGCGTTGCCTCGCAGCTGCGCCACGATTTGGAGATTTTGGAATCGCACTCGAAACGCGTGACCAAAGTAAGCCGAAGATGTAATTATCCGAGGCTCGCTATCCCATTGAGAATAGCGCCGATGTCAAACAATGGATACGGAGGCCCCATTGTGCTCCTGGCCCATTGTAATGATCTCACGTCAGTGGCAAAAGCTTATCATC
The DNA here is from genome assembly GCA_038496175.1 of Ampulex compressa. Taxonomy (NCBI): domain Eukaryota; kingdom Metazoa; phylum Arthropoda; class Insecta; order Hymenoptera; family Ampulicidae; genus Ampulex; species Ampulex compressa. The sequence continues at coordinate 30,968 of JBCFXI010000571.1, read as the reverse complement.
TCCTCGGTGATCCATTTAGGGGATTCGGCTTGCTCGTATTCTCCCAAAGTCCATCGATCGTCCTGTACGTGGCTTCCTCGTAATTATGTACTAGCCCTACAGCGATTACGCGTACTTAAGGACTTCTCGAACTTGCCATAAGTTTGCCTTGGGAGCTGCTCACTCGTCTGTTATCGTTACCATACCGAAAGGCAACCGCGATATCTTCCCTACCCTCGAATCACCCTTCCCGTGAGCCGCCGAATTTTCCAGACGACCAACCCTAATCAATCCTCCTTCCTACGCTCGTTATTTTAAGGGTTTATGAAGCAACTTTCAACCCTGGATAATGGAGGATAACGTAACCACGTTACTGTGTACTTGAGTTCCGGAAGATCCCACAAGAGTTCGGTGTGTTCTTGTTATTTATGAATAGGAACTTCCAGTGTGAACGTTCCTTGCTTCGCGAACGGAATTTTTTAAACGCGCATCGTTTTATAGCGATACTTCGCGCTCTTCCATCCTTCTGTTTAGTAAACGAATCTGTAAAGTCTTTTACTACTTTTCGATGCAGAAATCCAATGTGTTTCATTGGATCCAAAAAATCGATCGGAAACCACAAAAATCTGATACAAAGACTCGAAGAAGCGCTTCGAATAAATATACAACATCTAATGCCGACTATTCCATAAGGGATAACATTGATATAGATCGATGAATAAAATACCCGCTATATCTTCGACACAGCCTTTCCTTAATCCCAACGTTAACCACTCGTACCCAGGAAGTTGGCGGAACCGACAATCATTGCAAAGTCCCCGGCAGCGCACGAAGGCGGAAGTTATCTGCCAGGCAGCCGATCGACTTTTTGAAACTTATGGCCGAAGTCTCGTTAACGTGGCGCAACTCAGCGCGCAACGGGCCGCCACATGCAAGGCGCCGATGCCGGAGTTTTGGCAAAGCTTCCACTTGACGCCAAAGTACCGGCGACGTGTTTGCACACCCCGAGACGTTTGCGGCTCGCGCCTCGCTTATTATATGGGCGCAAGTGCGGAACCTGGAGGACGAGAAGTTCGTCATCGATGGGGGGAAATGAACCTTAGGCCACTACGGTTAGCTGTGAAATTTCCCCTCCCCTTCTGTCGCGCCTCCAACCTGGCGACGATATCGAGAAACCTGCTCGAAGGCTGTACACGCTGCGCCTTAGAATTCCCTCCTCCATCGAGGAACGACGCGAATCTCCTTAGGACGCCGATTCTCGTGAGCTTCATCGGGAGTTAGCGTGGCGCGAATCTGAGAATACTTAAATGTACAAAGGGGGAGAAAGGAATTGTGCGAGGCGCATTCGCGGTTTTAACGCTTGAAATAGCGTTCGCATTATTCGGGGATGGGAAACGAGGGAATTTAAAGGGAAAGGAAGCCGGGACTTCGACGGGGTTTCCTTCGATATCGCTTCAGAGGAACCGAGGGGCTTTTGGAGTTGCGCAAAGTAGTCTTTGGAAAGGCTCGCGAGTATCGTCGTCCGTCTTTCGCCTCGGCTTTTTCCAGCTTCGAATGACGCGCGAATCGCCCCGGATGCTGATACGCCCTGTTCCGCATACAAATGCCGGTTATGACAAGTATGAACTCGCAAAATGCGTTCTCACGGCTTTGCATTCCTCCCGCCGCTACATTCTCCATCGATCGGATGTGACACAATGGCCCCGGAGATAGGAGCGTGCGAAGTATCGCGTTTTCGTCGTCTTCGGACCAGTGAAAATTATGGCGCGGATCGAGAAACGGAGTAATCGCTGAATGGCGTTTAATTGCGACAACCAATCTTCCTGATGTTTCTTCCCTGTGAACGAGTTGTTTTCTTCTCATTGTACCGATTGCTGGTTTAAATAATGCGACGTATATCGTGATGGGTCAGAAGAAATTTTGTAAGGTGGGAGAAGTTTCTGTTTTTGCAATTTTAGTAGCCTCTGACTTTTGGCTCGACTGTGAATCCTTGAGGTGTTTTATTTTATTTAAGACTCTTTTATTTAATTTTATAAATTTCTTCGTGTACTGTGGCAACGAGAATAAGGTAACCTTGATCGTGGTAATAATCCAGGTAAATTCTTGGGAAATACCGAGTTTCGATCCAAATCTCAAGAGCACTGTTCGAAGCACACTTCGTATGCTCAGCCACGAACGTTCGGATTCTCCCGGAAATATCACAATGATGACGAGAAATAAAACGATTCCCTTCGCTTCCCATGGAACCCGCGATACGCGTAAAGGATGTAATGCGCTTAAGGAAATACTCCTCTCCTCAGTATCCTCTTATACCCTCGATCCTCGCGATTCCCCAAGTCCGTAAACGGTGTGTGGAATTTACAACCCCGGTTTTCACATCGACGAGGAGATTCGGGCCGGCGAAAAGCGAGGAAAAAAGAAGCGGCATCGGCTATAAAGCATAAATTCCAAAAATCCTTCCCACGCTTTGCATTGCGCTTTAAAAATAATCACACGTTATAAAAAACCACGCGCCACTTGCATCGTCCCAAGGCTACTCCGTCTTATTCCCTCCGCATATCTTCGTATAAAACCCACATCCTCATTCGCGCACTGTTCAATACTTATTTCAATTTCTACTTCAAACCCAATTTTCCAAAACAACGTGCATTATCCCACGGCAACTCTGCGCTCCCCATTTTACAAAGTTAATCGACTTGGCAAGTGAGCAGCTCGTATCTCCGTAAGAGAAGAAGGAGTTACGATCTCGAGGTCGATGAAGCTCCTGAGAAGAGCGGCGCACGATATCCCATCGAAAATCCGCGCGCAGGTTTCCTACTGACCAATGAATCAGGCATCCAGCAGTGATTTACAAGCTGCACGGTGGATCGAGGCGATGCAGACGATGCGAGAGGAGAGGAGCGAGAGGGGAGGAGGGGTCCCGTGGGGCCGCGAGGAGACCATAAACTTCGCGCTATGGAGGAACTTTATGGACGTTATGCGCAGATCTATCACGATCAACGGATTTCCGGAGACGTTTAGGGCCGATCACCACTGGCCCTGCACCTTTTGATACCAGCTCCGTTTTCAGGCTCGCCCTGTAAAGCGTCTCCACCTCCTCCTTTCACGCCTTACTTTCCTCAGCGCCAAACCGGAAAGAACCTTATCCACAGATTACGACGTTGCGCCCGATAAAAGCGTGTAGGTACAACCAGCCTTCCAGCATTTTAACATAGCACGCTGGCGCCTGAGATTAATGGCGTACAGCATAGAGCATCGATCCTCCGATCTTAAGAAATCTGTATGTACATTGAACAGTACTTCTTTTTTGCGCAACCGTATCAATTCATTTTTAAAACCTTTTATTCGCTTTGTATAATTTTCTCTCTTTTTTTTTTGATTCATTTGCAGCATTGACTTACTGTTTAATCTGAATTCCAACCACTAGAGTTATGGTACACGTATCACATGGAAAAACCAACTAATACTTTATACAGAGTAATAAATTCGAGTTGAGTAAGTATATTCGAAGTACTCGTCGGATGGTGGAAAATCTCGAGATCGAGGTATCGTGTGGCGCGAGCCAGAGCCTTTCCGGGCTTCGATCGGCTTTTCGACGATGCAAAATCGCGGGGGGGGAGGAACGCCGAGTGGGGAGGATGACGCGAAGAATAGGAAGAGCGACAAAAGCGACGTGGATTGCCAGGCGAACGTCTTAGACCGGACGCGGTATTATCCGAATATATACAGGCGAGGAGGGTGGAGGGAGGGGGCATCGATCGTGGCCGGAAGATGGTGAATCGTGGCGAGAGGAAGGTCTGACAAATGGAAGCCGGAAAGAGCGTCTGGGATACACAGAATACGTAGGTGCGGCAAGAAGGGCTACCGTCCTTTCCGCATCGTCGCACTCTCCCCCTACAGATGTACCTCCAGACGCTTTAATTCTGGAAAGTGCATCATTTGCATCCGGAAGGAGCGTCGGCCGTCGTCCGACAACTGCCTGCGCCACGTGGAAAAGTGCCTTCAACGGAAGGACGGCGGCTCGTATTAAAATTAAGCTCTGCAAACGAGACGATAAGGAACCGCGGCTTGGTCTTTAAATTTATCGCGGCCCAAATCGCGCCTTCATCCTCTCCGGCTCGTAACTTTATCTCGGCTCGAGGAGAGACCGAAACAGGAGCCCGGATTACTCGAAAAGTGGCAACTTGTGGGACGATTATTTGGGACCTGTGCGTGTTTTATTCGAGGATGTATGCTGCTTAAATCGCTATGGGAAGAATTATGTCTGGAAATTATATAACTCGTGAGGTATTTGCTTTGATGTTTCAGGTTGATGGTGTTGCTAACCATCGTTAATATCGTTAATGGTTGTTTCGAAGACTGTATATTATTGAGAAGTACACGTCGTCTCGTGAAAAGGTGAAATTATTTGGTGAAATGTGGATGTATTAGCATGTGAGCTCTAAATAACGGGGATCCATAGAGGATTAATTGGAGAATCCAGGATTATTTACTTTTATAATCTTCCTCGCTTCTCTAAACATACAAGTACAATTCATATTCCTTCTGGTACTCGTTTATCCTATTCATCGAATTAATCCAATACAAACGTCCACAGTGTGAAGATCAAGAATAAATAAAAACAGCATCCATAGCTATTTCAAAAAAACAATGCCATAAAAGAACGCAGTGTATTATACACGCAAAAAATAAAGCACCCTAGAATCTTTATATCCAAAATAAAACGCAAAATAAAAAGCATCCTCCCAAAAATACAATGCAACGCTCATATAATACACGCGCGCATAAACGCCTGAAGAAGTCAATGTTCCGTCGCGTTATGCGAAGTATAACAATCTAATCAGCCTCGAGGCGTAAATCAGCGCCGCGATACGGCGCCACATTGAAGAGCGACTTGTGGAAAAGGAAGGGGAGTTTTTGCAGGCACGTCCTTCGGTCACTTGGACGACCTGCATTTTACAGGCGACAGCGCTGACGTACGGCCAAAGGCGGCGGCACAACCGACCGAACCCTCGGTTGTTTAATAATACACCGGGCATGCGAGCGGCGCGGCCGTCAGCCCTGCTGATTATTAATGGAAAACGCAACAAAACTGAGCCGAGTGTGTTCCATTGGCCCGGTGTCTCCCGCCGCGTCTATAATTCACGGAGCGGTGATCCATATTCAACGCGCGTCTCCGACTCGATGCAGACATCGCCGATTTCGCCCGATACGAGGATGAATCGCGATCGGCCCCCTGCCCCTGGCGAATCCCCAGATGATGTATGGACGCGGAGATAATTATTTAGAATCGTGTAATGGCGATGCGTGACGGTCCGAGGGATTCGTTAACGCACACGCGGATGCGATTGTATCGGGTGCACGACTTCGCTTCCGCGCTGGCCGATCATGGAGATTACTTTGAGCCATAAATGTATAGTTTTTTACAATAAAGCCTGGAATAGTGAGGAACCAAAACTGGAAGCACAGTTGTATAACTAATATAATAAGAGAGGTGCAGATTCTTTTCTTTTTTAATTTTTAGCACCGATTGGCAAGGTTATTTGCTCTAGGATCTGCTGTTTAAGGTGGATTCTGAACCATCAGAGCTTCGATTAGAGCTACATACTCTTCTTTTAGACGATCTCGAAATAATATCACGGGGAAAAATCGCCTCGCATATTATGCACGGTTTATTTAGATTAAGAGTATAAAAAAGAACAATAGTTTTCCTCTTTTAATTTGAACCCGACGTATTCCTCGAATGAAAATCTCGGAGATCGGGGAAGAAAGTGAGGGAGCTCCGTGCTTCGATCGCACGTCGCCCACGATGACCGATAGAAGGCCGGATCCGATAAATAAGTTGGACACGAGTCGAGGCAAGTCAATCACGAGGAGAGGTCTACCGGCATAAACGAGTTTTATCAGCTCGGATCTATGCCTGAAATACTTTTCATCTAACTGGGGCATCGAAGTCATGAAAGCAGGATCGGCCCCCGAGAGAGGGGACGCGCGGGGCAAAGTTTGCTTCGTCGTCGAATATCGGCGGCGATAAAAAGGACAGGCTTCGTGGTGGATGGCCGAGGAGGAAGCCTCGTCCGGCTCTGGCAAAGCCACTGGCCGGATCGGCGATACTTCTACCCGTCGTCGTTGCTTTCGCCGTCCACATTCTGCGCGAGCAATAAAGCTTCCGCGTTACATTTAGTGCCTATTGCCAGGCCCGTAACGGCCCGTTTCCCTCGTTTGCTGATAATGGGCCGAACTACGTGCAATTCCCCTGTCCGTTCCTACTCCAACGCGCTCCCAATGTTTCCCTTGACCTCCAGGCTCCCTGGCTCCTCGAGATTTAAGACGTCGCCTCTGTCGTGGATGCGCCTCGATTAATCAAAGCCAAGGTTTCAGCGGTGATAAAGCTGGTTTCGCGAGGTTTATAACCTGCGCTGTGTTTAACCTGAGATGGGAATAACGTTGTTCGCTGCGCAGAAAGTAAGGATAAGTCTCGAAGGTGGAGGATTATGGCGATGATTTTAGTATATAAGACAGAGTAAGTAGATAAAGGATTGGTTTTGGAGTTTTTTGGAGGAAAAATACAAGGTTCTGCGTGTAGTGTTTGGTAGAGAGATTTGGTGGGGGGATAAGAGGTACGAGGATCGATTCTACATAAAACCTTGACTGCCATTGATTACCAATAGTTTCAAAAGTTCTGCATATATCTCAACACTTTAGTAAACCATATTTTTACCAGCAACATTTTATCACACGAATATACTGTTAAGTTTATGATTACTTGTACCAAGCTACGTAGTATTTTTATTATTCCGGGATAACGAAGTAAACGTTTAATCCTAATATGAAAGGAGCGATGTGTCAAATTGACTTTTGATCCGCTCCGATGGATCGCATAAAAAATCGATCGATCGAGCGAGCGAGGGGAGGGATGAAAATATAGGTAAAACTTGTTCGTAACAGGCGAATGGAATCGATCGAACCATTTTAGCCGGCAGTCCCTCCGCGGCAAACTTTCCTCCATGCTTTATCGGTGTACGAAATTACTACTTGCGCCCGCGTATTCATTACCCGCGGAGGGGTAAATATGCTAATTACATTTACGCGAGCCTGACGCGCTCTACGAAGGTAAATTGCAAATCCGCATTGGCCGAGCTTGAGGTGATAAATAATAAATCTCATGACCCTGGTAAATACTTTCTAGGATGAAGAGAGGGAGGAAGAGGGAGAAAGGGAGAAGGGCTGGGAGCGGAGGGGAGAGGGGTTGCGATCTCGCGAAAGTTGGCGGGCAATAACAACGGAATATCGCGCGATTTTTCATAAATATTAATTTCGAGGCCAGCGCCGTGCAAAGTCGCGGGAACAAAGCTGCGGGGTCGATGAACCGGTACGCCCGGCACTTAATTAATTGCCGGGGAACAAACATTTTTTGCCACCGCATAGAGGCTCATTAACGGTGCAATTCGCGTATCCGTCGCGAGCGTCGAGCCCTCGAGGAAACAATAATATCCTTAATTTATTCCCCAATAAAAAGTATCCGCCATTGGGGTTGGAGGAGGAGAAGGAGGAGGAGGGGGGGGGGGTGAAACGCGCGTGGAACCGGCTCGAATTTGCATTTTAATATTCGGCCCCGCCGCGATAAAGCACCCGCTGGATTTATTCCTTTAATTAGCCGAATTAACAGGCTGCGAGGACGACTTTGGTCACGACCGCGAACACCGACCGCCCACCCTGGATTTTCTCCGGACGACAAATCGATGATTACGAATACGAGGGATTTAGAACGATTGGATAGCCGGAAAAGGATCAAATTTCGATCGGGAAAAATTAGAGATTTTTTTCCAGCTTTCGATGGCTTTCGCATTTGTCAGATAGTACTCTGCAAGCGCGAAGCCAGTTTCCACGCAGTTTCATGGATGATTTATATCGGAATATCGCATTCCCTCGTAAAAGGTTAAATGCCAGATCCCATGGTTTTCGGATTTACCAAAAAATATCCACCACGGGCGCAACGCCCGTTTTTATACACGCGCCGACTTTAAAGTGCGTATCGCTTTACCTCGCGAACGATTAAATAGCGGATCCCGCGGTGGATAGCCTCAGAGCGCGGCAGTCGATGCTGTAAATCGAATAAACAACCGAGGCGCGTTATCCGAGTTTTGCCGCGCGCAAAGCCGCCTTGCTGTTGCTGGGACCGGCGAAAGTTCAGAAAATGCACCGGAGGGAGCCTCGTCCCTCCGCGGCATACGCCTGCAATAATGGACCGAGATACACTGAAAATGTACGCCTGTATTTCACCCTGCTCGTCCCGGCTCGTCCACTCTGCGCAGACGATGGGACCAAGCAACGTGCAAACACTCCTGACGGCGTGTGACAGCGTCGACGTTAAAAGTACCAGCGGACAAGCCACGGGGGAAGGATAACCCGCCGGAAACTGCGGAACATTAATTAATCCGGCCGCGTTTTCAGACTGAGTTACGGTCCTTAAGCCTCTTACGTTGGACGTCGAATCGTATCCGATGGCTCTGCTGAGCCATCGACGTGCCCCTTCGACCGCGAGCCCCTAAATAAAATGGTGTCTCTGAAAATCCTGTTGAAAATTAATCATGGAAAATTGAGAATATTGGACGAGGATTATTCTTCGCCAAAGCCTCTCGTTGTGATGTACTGGGTGCTGCTGAAGCGTGCGTTCTAAGATGTCCGATGCTTAACACTAGAACCACCAGCCACGTTCTGGGTATATTTAGAACACCACGTAGATCTTTTGAAAAAAGGGAGAGTAAGAGATAATTTTAGTAGATCGAAACGATGATCTAAATACTGCACGAAGATCATTAACAAAAATACATCCTTATAAAGTGCTACGATTTTTTAAAGAAACGACCGACCAGTAGTTTTGACAGCTTTGGTAGTTCCAGTGTTAAAATAAGAGCCTCGCTAAGACTCTTTCACGAGGGCTCTACTTTTAGTTCGATCGGTATTCGGTAGTAGCATCGCGAAGTGATTCGATTTCGCGCATCGAGAACTCTTTATTCTACGCTCCCGTAGTATTGCTCTTCCCTCGCGAATAAAAATAGTTTTGGACAAACGAATTTGATCCGTGTGGAATCAAAGTTCAATCGTCGAATCGAAAGCATCCGCGAGTATCCGCTTAAAATTCCCTCGAAATACTTTTGGCCGCAGGCTTATGGCGAGCGCGGGAGTTGGGGTGAAAATTTCTGGGGAAGCACTTTTGGGGGCCTAATGGGTCAATCGCGCCAGGGTCAGTGCGATTAGCCGTGGCCTTATTCGAGGAATAAGTTGAAGCCCACTTCGCGCTGTGCTGGAGCTGGGAATTAATTGGCACTTCGGGAGCTGGCGAGGCTTTGGCGCGATCCTTTGAGGGGAAGGAGACGGAACCGAAGTTTCAGTGCTGGAGCGATGGCTATCAAGATGCCACCGTTGGGGCTCTCGAGACGACTGAGGATGAGTAAACCGGAACGAGAGAAACTCGTTGCTTTAAATGCAAACGCGTAAGGCTGTTACGGGATAAAGCGAGGAAGCCTGAAGCGGAGGAAACCGACGCGGGACAATTTTCTGGGAAGTATATACAAATGCATACATATGTACACGCGTTTACTCTGTGCGGACGCGATGCTTTGATCCGCAAGCTTTTGATTCTGCGCGGACAATCTTAATCCCTTCTCGATGGATGTATCCTTCACGATTCTTGTAAGCATCAAATAATATATAATATGCGATATATAATAATGACTATAATGACAATTGCCTCTATAGTTCCACCTATAAGTACAAATCATATGCACAAGTAAGAAATACTGTATAACTTAATCTTCATAAGCGGAGAATGCGGATACGAATTGTAATTAAAACCGAGGATGCAAATATATACAGTCTATCTCACCAATAAATATTTACCATATCCTCCTTTCGATTATATTGACCAATATTTGCGGAAAAAAAATTAATCGAGACATTAACCACTCCATTAATATTCTCAATATTTTCGAATTATCCAAACGATCGGCCAGTGGATTAGAAACGCATGTTCAAAAATAAGGGGGCAGCTATCGATCTCATTAACGGTTCATTCGAATCTCCAATACGATCCACCGCCAAGTATCAATTTTCGCTGGGTTTTAATCAGGAAAGCCGGAAACGAGTACGCGCGTATAATCGCCCTTTCTCTTTGTAACGCGTTCGCCCGTTCGATTCATCGGCGTAGCTTAATTTCTTTCACGGCCAAAATACGTCCGCATTCAGATACGAAAATCCAGCTGTCCCACGGCTCTGTCATTAGCGCCAAGTAATAATAACCAGGACGGCGCTAATTAGGCGCTCGATAGCCCCGTTAATCACGTGGATAACTTTTTCCTCGAAACGAGGATAGAGAAGCGCAGCAAAATACTAATTTGACCGACCGCGGTCGTTGAGGATTTTCTAGATAAACCCTCGACCGAGCATGTTTTCGCTCCGTATAAAGGGTAATTGGCAGCTGCGTCCTGACTTTGGCGAAAAACACACGTAATTGCTGTTTCCAATACTGAAACGTACCGAGGACGGATAATGAGCAAGGATATTTAGAAAACAAGGTTAATGTACTTTGCTCGAAGTTGGAAATAAGCGCTAAAATTGGATCTGGATAGTCGTAAACTCTTTTCGATCGCTAAGTGGAACGGCAACCGAGTTTATATTCGTCCTGGAGAGCAACAGTCGAAGTAAACCGGAGTTGCTCTCGAAAACGAAGCGATCGAGCCAATGGAAACGAACGACGCGGTGTCGTAAAATCGAGCTGACCGCTATGATTAATTAAACACGTCTTACGTCACGGCTGGCGTTAGTGGCAGTTCCCACGGTAAAAATAGGAGGCAGCTCGAGGTTGAGATTTTCCAAGAGCTCGAAATGACTAGATCGCTTTCAATATGCAGTGGCAGCGGTAGCAAATACGCCTCTGCCCTCGCGAGTTACTGAAAGTTACTCTTCCCGTTACGAAACTTATTTTCGAGCCTTATACGTATGACCAGCGCGTAAATAAATCTTGTAGTCATAGCGAGGTCTCGTGGAGCTGGAAATTCAATCCACGAAATCGACTATTTTTATGCGGGATGGCAATAGTATATGATGTTCAATAATTACAACGTACTAAGTGGAGAGATATTATTACTGCCCCACACAAAAGTAATGGATTAATTGACCGAATTTCTAGCTCCACGAAACAAGATGGAGAATTAAAAACAAGTATATAGATACGCTCGCTGTGACCATTAGATTCATTTATTTATTTATACTTGTCACTAAATAATTTCGAGCGAGGTTAGGAGCACATATTCTTTATACATCCTTATACATATGAACTTACGGATAATCCATGCCATAAAAATAAAACAAAAATAAGAAGTAGGCGTCGTTAAAAAAAAATCTGATATGTATATACCACGCAGCTGCGTATAGATATATGGATATGGAGTCGAATATATACAGGCGGTTTACATATTTTTTTGAAAACAAGCGAGCGTTCCATTATCGACAGCGGCCAGGTACAGGCGAGTTCCGGAACGGAAGTGCAGTAAACGTTGATAATGGGGGAGCATCGATCAGCGTCCCTCGATCCTTTTTAAAAGTAACCTTCGTCGAATGCAGGACCGAAATATCGCGCGGCCGGCGCACATGTCGCGCCCGGAATTAATACGCGCGATATCGCGCACCGGCGTGCGTTCATTTGTCAGAATTTCCATGCGTCCGTGGAAAAATCGCGTTCGCCAGGCCACAAAAGGGGCCAAGGAGCGCGTCGCGCTTTCGAAATTTTTGTGGAGATCGTTTGGCTCGACGTTTAACGTGAAATTAAACAAAAACTTATATATATCCCTCTCTTTCCTCCGGTTCTTAATTTTTCGCAAACATCTTCTTTCATCCTGATTTTATTAATGCCCGCCTGCAAGTGCGATTCCACTTTCGAACCACCATTAGATACTACTACTGGATACCATTCTAAAACATTTGTGTCGTGTGAAAAGAATGGAAGACGGTCGTTAAGATTTCAAGAGGATCCTACAGTGTGAAAATCGGAATCTCGAAGCTCCACGGTACTTTACTGACTTTCGGCGCTTCTCTATCGTCGTGTAAATTCGGCCAGGCGCGCTCAAAGTTCTTCGATTCTGTCGTCGGTACTTTCGAGATCGGCTGTTGGAATACTTTCAGATTGTCGATCAATCGTGGTGGTTGCGAGAGACGAGTCCACGCGCGCGCACACACGTGAAAGCAAACTGCTGAATATTCATCCGGGAGCGTTGGACCACGATACTTACTTCGGCATTTAAATAAGTCAACGAGCTGGATTTTATTAGAGTTCGAAACACACGCCGGCGCCAAAATTCGAGACGTGGCTGGCCAAGCACCGATTTCCAGGGAAACTGCTTCCGAATGCGCGAAAATCGCATCGTGCATAATGCATACTACAGGTTACGTATACACGCTTTCCAAAGCCAGATTTTTCCACACCTCCCTTGGGTGTAGCATCGTGTAGCTCGAAGCACTGTAACTTGGTTTTAAGACGCTCCTCGAGCGTCTACAACTTTCTTACGTCACCGTAACAGTTTTAACCGAAACCTCGATCAACGCGAAGAACATCCAAACAATATCCAAAACACATCCAAACAATATCACTTTTGCCTCTAAACAAAACACTTATGCCTCTAAAACAAATATCAAATTCTAATTCATCCTTTCGAGATATCGTCGAATTTCAAGGGACTACAGCTTCTACAATATAATATTGCATCCCCAAAAAAGAGTCCATTCCACTTTCCTCAGCTCACCGATATTTTTGTCACAAATCAAGAATTACAATAACAATACCACTATAACCATAACTTCAGTTACCGCGCATCCAAAGCGATCCTAATACACAACGATAAATACAACACTCGCTGTTAAATAATAAATATATTTCTCCCGACCTTTCGATCAAAACCAACCAGATATTTCCGACAAAATCTCACCGATATTTTCGACGTGCCTAGTCCAGTCTTGATAGGCCGGGAAATTGACGAGAAGCTCGATAATTCCTCGTGTCGTTCCAAGCGTCGCCAGGAGGAAGGAGCTGAGCTTAGTCGAAGTCAGATCCAACCTCGGAAGAGCAATCGGTACTGGGGAACAACGACGTCGTTACGAGGCTCGGCCTGCCCACGGGGATTTCTGTTCCGTTGCACTTTAATTTCGATAAATCCGAATTATCGGTCTTCAGTCTCCGGGATAATGGCGTACGAATGTTCGACTCGTTCAGAAAAGAGGTGGGAGGAGGGGGGGGTGGCGAAGAAGGATGAGCGAGTCGCCCCTGAGAGCTGGAAAATCGAGCCGCTTTGATCGGCCAGTGGCGGAAAAGGGAGAGTGAGAGAGACGGAGGGACGAAGATATAGACGGATAGATAGATAGATAGATAAATAGAGAGGGAGAGAGAGAGAGGTTAGAGGAGTATCCCAGCGAGGAAAATAAAGGAGATTACGCCGCCTTAGGAATGATAACGTTCCTGGGAGGATTTACGGAGGTCGAACCGTCGCCACGAAAATGTCCGCGATCGGTGCCCGTCCGTCCTCGCTTTTCGATCGATCAATAATCTTATCCCCCCCCCCGCCCTTCAACCTCCAGCCCTCCTTTTTTTCCTCTTTGTCGGGCCAGGACCGTCACGTAATCCGCTTCGGGAGTTTTAATTGCTTCGTTGTCTCGCACGATGATCGATGGAGGCTTTGTGCCCGATCTCGAGCTGCTAGGTCCGATATTGAAAAGTCCCGGTTTACGGCGTGAAAAAGGGGCGGTGGATCTCCTCGTTTCGCTCGTGGAATTTCGTGCCACCAATGCGCCTCCTCGAGCTTCGATTGGCGCGGCGACAAGTCCGGGAATGCGATCATTTTTATGGATGTTAAGATAGAGATCATTGTGCACACTGCAGGGATATTTCAAATCGCGCATGCGCGTTGCCTTGAAATTATTTTAATAAAGGATTGTCTCCTAGTCTCGTTCGAAATTATTTAATGAAGAGTAGATAAATGATTCTTACAGTCATAGCGAGTGTAAAACTAAAGTAATTGCGAAAATACACTTGCTGTGAGCATAAGAAATTATGAGAAGCTATATATAAAGAAAATATACTCGTCATCGAGGTTGAGAAAATTTACACGCATCCTGCATCGAGCTCGATTTACTTTTTATGAGTACGTCTCGAATACTGTTATACATAATATTTGATATCTCACGTTTGGGATTGTACATTTCAATATTTACCGTTTAATACGAGTTGCATGTTTATCCTCCATTAAGGTTGCATAATACTCGATTCGAGGAGAAACTGGCGCAACTCTCGGCCATTCGAAGATATCGCGGTCCGCCTCTGGTACACGCTTCCTTATGTTTACATCCCCCTCGTTCTTTCCGCCATGCACTTATCCCGCGAGGCGCGTTGTACGCTTTTTATATCGTGCAACGAATGCACGTATTTCCTACCGGCTCAGCTCATTTGCCGCGAATATTTGCGCGATAATGAAGATGTATTTTATCGCCGGATTAGCTCTCCCCGGCTGCTTTTTGCGGGGAATAGCCTTTTTACAGGCATCCAGTAATATACCTCCTTGAAACTGCGCCGTTCGTTTTATTTCCCCTTTTATTATTCACTTAAAGCCGCACTGGTAATGCTCCATTAATGATAGCCGCGATTCTTTGTTCCCTTTCTCTTTTTCGGCCGAGGCTTTATTGTGCTTAACCCGGGCCGAAATCGATTTGCAAAACGCCCGTCTCCCGTTTAACGACCCTGCCCGATGCTTCCGCGGTAATTAAGAGGCAAAGCCTCAGAAATCTCGATATCTCGAGGGCTGAATATCGGCGTAACGTCGAGTTACTCAAATTGCTCCCCTTGGACAATCTGTCACGTCCAAACAATTATTTCGAGGATAACGAAGCCCGCTTGAAATGACGTGGAAATCACTACAGAATATTTATATTGCTTTGAATCGTAATTTCCAATTTTTTCCCATCACCAACTTCCTTACCACGATCAAATATTTGCTCCCTCCTAGCTATCGAATTCCTTCGTCGTTCCGCCCTGGGTTTAATTCTCTTCCCGCGAGATTCGAGCTTGAAATGCGAGTGCAGTGTTCTATTCAAGAGTGGAATACACCTACCATACTCTAAAATTACGCTTTCAACAAAAGAAGATTTTAGAATTCCGCGCAGTACCGATGCAATGCCTAAAATCCGTGCCACGGCGAAACAAAAGTCGGCCGTGTCCATCTCTGCCGTGTTTAACTCGGGGATTTTTCGACAGACCATTTCATTTGCCGTAAGAAGTAATTCCTCTGAATAGCTATCGAACGAAGTGACTAAGTAGGCACTGAGTTGGACCGATCGAAGATCGACTGCAATAGAGGACGAAATATACGAGGTTCGTTGGAAGAATAAGAACTTTCGTTTTTTTCAACGAATTCGATTTATTCCTCTACATCAGTGTTATCCGCTTTAAAATACTCCGCATTCGATACTATACAGTAATTTCAGCGCTTTCTTATAGTATTTAGTATAATGCGCTTTCAATCTCATCTATGCTAGCAGAACGACGCCCCCTTTAAGGTCCTCTTTATTTTCAGGAATGAAAAAAAGTCACTCGTAGCTATATCTGGCGAATATGGAGGCTGGGCCATTATTACAGTATTGTCCTTCTATTTTCACGCTTTCCACGTTTTCATCCGTTGTTGATAGGATGCAGCGTCGTCTAGAATACAGAAATAATCGCCCATAGTACCAAAACACATGCGACCATTCCGACAGCTGACAGCAGACCAACCGTCCGATATGGCTAACACTGTAGAAATACTTTGCGGACAGCAAGTTAGCCAAGTGGAGGAGGAAAAAATCGCGCCAATCGGAGTGACACGGTCACTCTTAAAACAGGACTCGTGCGCGTATACGAGCGGACATTCAATCCGATCTGCGTGGATTTAAAGATCGGATCGCGCGTTATCACGTGGGAATAGAAGAAGCGGCTGGCGAGGGGCCAACGCGATTCTCTCGATTAAATAAACAACCGCGGGGAGGTGCACGCACCGAATGCGAAACAACGCCTCCCGGAGGACGCTCGACCTCCAGCCATCGATTCCCTTTTTCAACCTGCTGCTTTCCCACGATCGTTGCTTGGCGCACGTGCCAAAACGCGAATGAGAAACCCCCGTTGGCGGCTTTCCTATTACGGGGATCGAAAAGCGCGGCTGTTTTCCCGCTTTTAACGGACGCGCCTTGCAGAGGGAAGGCCTCCCTTTCTTCGAATTCCACGATAAATTTCCAGGAACGACAGTGAGGCTTGATCGTCCGAGGGAAATTAAAGGGGGAAGAATAAATTGATAGCTTCCGTGAGAGGTGTACGATCCTAGGGAGGGCGGACAAAAAGTCAGGAGCCGTGAAGAGTCCGCTTTACGTTTATTCCCGATTCTTGGCATCGGCCACTGCCCCCTTTTGTCAAAGCTTCTACGGTTTTAAGGCAAGCCGCTGAGCTGCCGAAACTACGAGGCATTATTACGTGGAAAAATCAACAGGTTCATTTGTGCCTTTCTTCAGATTTTTGGCATCGCCCGCCGCGCTCGTGTAATATAGAACGCGGTGTATTAAGGCGAGTTGCTAAGCACAGTGTACGCTATGCGGAACACTTTGCTCCTGGGCTCGCGTTTTTGGCAGCGTCTACCGCGATTATTTAATTCACGAGGGTTCGTCGTTGCTTAATAGCTGTGATACGCAGAGATATTAAATCATTTTAGATACACATTTAATTACGCTGCTCTAATTTCTAACGATAGTCAGGTCTAAGATAGATCTCCGATGTGAACCAATAAACACTCTCGACCACGAAGTTCCACGGTATAAGCGACAACATTTACGTCAACCTCGCCTATCACTCCGACCTAATTAATAGTATCGACTTCGATGATGAATAAGAGCACGGAAGGTAAACTGCATCGCACAGGGTAGATATTGAAAAACGAAGAAAAACACGAGTCCTCGATCCCAGCTTCCTTTCACCGCTTTGACTCGCGAGGTACCATTGGCTCGATCTACGAAAACCTTTGTGACGACACGGGGGCAAAGGGGATCTTTCACTGGGCACGACCATCCTCACCTTTGACGCTCCTCGTCTCCCTACATTTGGGTCATTGGCGTCGCAATTTGCAAAGGGGCGGCGCGCGCTTATGGGGCCTCCACCAAACTCCACGATTCCGCCTACGTCAATGCTTTGAGGCTCGTCCCTCTCACTCGCTCTCGATGATAATTCTCATCCAAGCGCCTTCCTCGCGCGTCGAATCAGCGCGCCTCAGCGAGCGATACGCTCGAAAATACGTACGAGAGCCCTGCGCTTTTCGTGCCACCAATTAGAGCCGCATTCCTCGCGGGGGTTTCCTTAAGCCGAGTAGGAAGAATACATTCGAGCAAGTCCCACCGCAACGTGAAATTTTAATTCAACACCTCGGCTTCCATTGTCCTTCCTTCCCCAGGAAAGGACCTCCTCCTCCTTCTTCCTTCTCCCTCCTCTCCCTTTTTTCCCCTTTTACGCGACCACGTACGCCGTTATACGGCGTATGCATATATTTTACAGCATCTCGTAAAACACCAGGCCCCTGCCGCCCTTGGGCTTCGACGTTATCGCGCCCCCTTGAGCGGACCGCCGGCCATAAAGCGCCGTGAGATAACATCCAGGTACTGGCGCATGTTCGTGCGTAAAAGTGCGTACGACGCCCACGCTCGTGATTTATGGCCCTGAAATGAACGGAAAGCAATGAACGTCCTGCTCGGCCCACCGATCGGTTTAAACGCGCCCCTTAACCGCCTGTTGATGCACGCAGATGCTTGACGAGAGTGTTAACGCGTGCCTAGGTGTGCATACTTTTAGGAAGAAGGAGAGGAAAAGAAAGATGGGTGTGGTATTTGTAAGTTCGTTGCTGTTTGTTGGTTTAAGAATAATCAGGAAGCCTTGGTCTTAGCAAGCGATTTTATTCGGAGATTTTATAGTTTAGTTCTTTATTAGGTCTCCTGGAGTTTGAATTTCGGTCGATCGAATTCGCGTTTGTAGGTGGAATGGTAATCGTTTTGGTCAGTGGTGCGTGAATCGAATGATTAAACTGAAATATGTATAAAATGATTCTATACGATATGATAAAATGATCGAATAATTATACTAAACATATGTAAAATATATGAAATAAAATGAAATTGGTATTAGAAAGATTGTGAAGTACAAGGTGGTGAATGAAGCTGTATCAGGGAAAAAGCAGTGGAGGAAAAGTCGGACGCTGGGGTAACCGGAGCGGGACTGTTGTTCGAAAAAAAACAACGTTGATGGATCAGTATAGATATGTCAAATTCAAATGGAGATGCGGATTGATGGATATTACTCACGTCATAAATGTAGGGGGATTCGAGAAGAACATACCCGAGCAATAAAGGTAAAAAATATATCCTCTTTTTGCAGATTCATACGTTTATACACTGTTAACGTAACGCGAGGTAGACAAAAATATATCGATGACATCGAGAATTAATGTTTTAATGTCAAACTATATTATGGTTGTTAAAAAGCACAGGTTCCAGTTTCGACCGAGACAAGGTAGTTTTTAAAATCACGGCGAATTGAAAAATAAAAAAATTGGAAAACCCATCGAGGTGTGAAGGAAATGTGAATAATTTCGTGCAACGATTGCATCTCGAACGAGAGTCGACCGGGACAAAAAATGATCGATAAGAGTTCGTGACTCTGCAACGGGTTAAAAGCTTCCACCCTTCGGCATCGATCCTGCGGATTAGAATCGGTCTTTCCTGCAAAACGACGAAGCTCTGTTCGAAGGCAGACCATGCGCTTCATCCATTGAATTTCAATGGATCGCCTTGGGACCTTTGCGGCTAATTATTAGGGGCTACGTAGCTCCTCCGCCGCCTTTTATCCGACACACGATATTCTTATTCCAATTTTCACATTTTCCGTCCAATTTCACAGCCGCCCTCCTTTTTTCCCTCCCTTTCCGTTAATAATATTAGCCGCAGCCGGTACCTTTTACTTGTTTCAATTAAATTTCAATTTTCTCCACGTCCACCTCGCGACTTTTACCCCGGCCTTAATATTATTTTCCTTTCGTTTGCATATTGCTCGGATATTATCGCGACAAACCACCTTTTATTGATTTTAATTACCACCCAATCGTACTCTCGGCCTTAATTATCGAGTCCCGACGATCTCTCACCGCGTTTTTTCTACTCGAAGGCGTATAACACCTATCAATATTAATCGTCGAAACCTTTTACGCGGAGCTCCCTTTGGTTAAAGTCCATCCTCGAGATTGCGAAGCGTTTTGCATAACCGCGAGTGTAAATTAAAAGCAGCAAGCGGGAGGAATTATTCCCTCCGGTGTCCAACAAAGCGCGACAAATAACAACGAATCAACAGCGCGCACTTGTATTCAAACTGCGCACGACCTATCGTCGAATAACATGATCTTTAATCGCTTTAAATACCGCAATTCCGAGCCAGACACCGGATAAATCATATCCGGAAACTCGATCCACGATCGAATCATCGTGATCAAATCGTCGGCCCATCGTCAAACAATTTGTAATCAGGGCAAACAAAATCAATCGAATTAAACATGAAAATCGGCCGCCAACGCGACTAGCCTCGCCAACCGAATGTCCTATTTACGAGCGGGAAATTTCGCGCGGCCACATTCCGCGCCGAAAATCGTCTCAGACATTTTCGTCGCTATCGTGTCCTTATCTTAAAGGAAAGAAGTCGGACGCTTCTATCCTTCAGCGAGATTACTGTCGGAGTTTGAAAGCCTCCCACTCGACAGATTTTCTCCCAGGTTCGAGCCTCTCTCTCTCTTTCTCTTACTCGTACACTCATTCACTCGCTCTCTTTATCTTACTCGTACACTCGCTCTCTTTATCTTACTCATTCTCTCATTCACTCGCTCTCTTTATCTTACTTATTCACTCATTCACTCGCTCTCTTTCTCTTACTTATTCACTCATTCACTCGCTCTCTTTCTCTTACTCTTACACTCATTCACTCGCTCTCTTTCTCTTATTCGTAGACTCATTCGCTCTTCCTCCTTGGATTCCTCTCTCTCTCTCTCTCTCCTTGGATTTAAGCGAGTCTATACCACGGCCTGGCTCGACACTTCGTGCGGAAACGATGTTCCTTCTCGTAGAAGGGAGTACACCACCGAGGCAGAATCGCGCGTATATCATGGACGCGCGGAGGAGGAATCTCGGGATGCGGCTCCGCAGAGCGAGAAATAATGGTCGAAGAAGGGTGCCGCGGATTCGAAGGGGGGAGGCGAGTCGAGCTGGAGTGGCAGAGGGGCTGAGGCACGGAAATCCGGGTCGTTAAAGTAATAAGCAGATTCGGCGTCTGCCCCGGGCGAGGATAACGAGAGGCCCTGGTGCATCGTCCCTCGCAACGCGGAGTGCACCTTCGAAAATGGGAAGGGGGGGGGGGACTGCGACGAACCGCATTCGTGTCGGGAGTGGGATTTTTTTTCGTCCTGCGCCGCGACGCGCGTGATTGCGACCGCGTCTCTCCTCCTCGCGCTTCGAATTTCTTGCGATCGGTAAAATGGATAGGACGACAATCCTGGGTTCAGTGTGAAAAGGAGTTGCGCCGATGTGTCTTGAGTTTATTCAGAGAATTAAAAGAACGTAGTATTAAAGTTGAATCTATTAGCCACTTTCTGGATTTATTTATACATACCACGTGTATCTTTAACAATAGAACTACCAGCCACTTTTTGGGCATATTTAGAGCACCACATACATTATTAAAAAATAGAGGGAGAGTAAGAAGAAATTTCAGCAGATCAAAATGGTGATCCAAATACTCCATGAAAATCATAGAAAATCTCAAAAAATACATCCTTATGAAGCACTACGATTTTTTAAAGAAACGACTGACCAGTTATTTTAACTGGTTTGGTAGTTCTAGTGTTTAAGAAAAGGGGCATTGAGGAATTAAAGAAGTTTAAAGAGGAATTAAAGAGATTCTTCAAAAATACTCCGCTACGAACTCTGGTAATTTTTTAAATAAACGACTGACAGGTTTATTGTTGATGCCAGAATAATTCCTATGCACGTACATTCGAGGCGAAGCTTCGATGAGCCTCGGAATACAACAGCGGCCGAACCTTGCGTTGGGAGTAAATTGCGCGCATTTCGTAGCCGGCGTGGAATTTCCAGATACGTCAAGATGTCCATCGTCCGATAGCTGCGCGCTCGGAGCGTTACGATTAATAATTCCATTCGATCATTTCGACGGCTCGAACGGCGCATCCTCGGTTATGCGCGCCGCCGTTGGAAAGCTTCTCCTCTACCTGCGTAAATCGCGAGGGAGGCAATGTAATGCACCATTTATCACGTGCCACCGCGATTAACGATGCTGCGCGTTGCGTTAACGCCTCGTGGATGATGTGTACGTACTTGCCTTATCCTCGAGACGCTCCTTGCGTCGAATAAACGATCGTGAATCGTGAGGGATAATCCGCGTTCTGGCGCGTTACGCACCGGCGCACCCTCCATTATTCTCGTATCAAAACTCAGCCCGAGGAATTAAAGGAGGAGGTAAATCGTCTTACTCTTCGGGAAGGTTCTTCTTCGAGGATTCCATTTTACCTTCACAACGATTTCCACCGAGATATTGTGTTTGAATAGAGTTCACGATGAATAAAATACGATCTCTTTGTACACTTTCGTGTAACGACATGGAAAAAAGTTTATCGAGCGATTGATCATATTTACATGCTATATTTTAATCGACCAGGCACTGCGAGAAAAACGCGATGTAAGAATGATCAATAGTTTATCCGTGTCTGATATATTTAAAGCAAGGCTCGATGAAAAGAACCCCTTACATCAAATTTTGCGCACACTCCATGAACTTTTTGATCTTAATAACGCTTTCACAATATCCAAAATCGCGATTTCCACGAATAGCCACTATATAGTAGCGCACCGCTCAACCCTATAGTATCCACGCACGCCACTATAGCTACTTACCCTTTCCAAAAGGGTATCATACAAAACCCTCGAATTCGATCCCAACGACGAAGCCTCCCTCCTTACATCCGCAACGCCCGGTTTGCTTGGCAATAAAGCGTTTATATTACCACGAGGTGCTTGAGGAGGTGAAGAGGAGCAAGTTGCAAGGACGAAGAGCGCGATGGATACGGCCAAGGAAGAGAAAGTAGGTGCGGATGTTTCGGTCGGTAGCCCCTGAAAACCACGTGAACGCACCTCAGGGCGCGAAGTCTAACGACGTACAATGAAGGGAGGCCGCCATTCACATCGCCCTCGTGGCTCTCGCGCTGGATTCTCTTTTCATTCGCAAAACGCCGCTCACGTGCCGCGCTTTAAAGGCACGTAGGTTGGCAACAGACGGCGAGGAAGGGTGGGGGAAGATTATTGCGGATTACTTTACGGCCTCGTTAAAATACCGAGTGCGTTATTACACCGAGTTAAATGGGGAGAAACGTCGGTCCCTTTTGTAACTCGAGCGGGGTAAATGAACCGGACTGGGAAGAGCGAAAAGGGCATTCTGCTTTGCCTCGGCCACTCGTCCTTCCTTCCTTCCTTCCCTTTGCGTGCGCGCGCGAAAATTAGCGCCACTTTTTATGCGACCAGCTCGAGGCACCCTTTCGAGCGCCCTCTTTTATCGCCCGAGATCTCCGCTGGCTTCCCTCGATCCTCTGGATCACGCGATCCTCGACGATCTTCGCGCGATCCACCGACGCGAATGTCGCCGTTCCTGAATTTATTCCCTGTCTTATCGCGCGGAGAAATAATGTTGTTGACAAACTGCATTATTGAGATGTATATTCGTAATAGAGGGGTGTTCTTTGGATATGGTGGTTTATCGAAGAGGTTGGAATATATACAGGGACTATTGTTGAGAGATAAGAGTCGAGGTTTGGTGGAAAATTGGTGATCGTATTTCTTCGCTCTTCACGAAAGTCTCTCTCTCTTTCTCTAAGAACTTCTGTAAAACCGTGTTAACCTACACGGTCTTATATTAATCTTATATTATTATTATTATTATGTGGACTGCATCGACAGCGATGGTCATTAGCTTGATTAATCTTATATCAATCTAAATTATATCAATCTTAAACCTACAAAACGATCGCCCTTACGTACTTCCCTTATGCGCGAGGGATGCATCATCCCTATTTCAGCTAAATACCGCGGATGAAAAACCTCGTATACCACATAATATCACTCAAAGGTTGCTATCCTTTCAGAGAGTTCCCTAATTACGTAAGTTTGACAACGTAGAACTAATATATCCGCGATCGCCCCATTCCTTTTTACATGCACAGCCTCACGAGCTACGTAGTTCGATGGTACGCTCCATCGATCGTTTATTCAATTCTCAAAGGTTCGCGCGGTCTTGCAGGGGCACAAAGAAGGAATTGGACTATCCCTGGAGAATGACCAGGCCGAATTTTCGCTCCCAGACACTCCCGGGACGCTATAGATCACGGCGGCCGGGAAGAGGGGAAAATCGCTTTATCACCCGCCTGATTTCGTTCGAGCTTATCGCCTTTTAAACACGATCTTAAATCACGATCCCGAGTTATATCCCTCTGACGTCTATGAAGTCTATGAAGAAAAAGAAAAAGAAAAAGGGGGGGGGGTGTGCGAAGAAAAAGGGTGGAAATATTCCCCCAGGGGGCCTAGGATCCCTAGAACGCCATTTGGGCGAGTTTCGAAAGCCCGACGAAAGGAATTCGCAGCCAGCAGCCAACAAGGCTGCGCCCGACGGGGCATAAATAGTACGATGATTAACGATCCCTGCAATCTCCATCAAGGAACTTCCTGAGAATGATGGAACTTCGTTCAAACTCGCGTCCTTATACGGGACGGTTCCCGAGGCGATGACTCTGGAACCTGCCAGGTTTATTTGCCCCGTCGCGCTTTTACCCTGCAATAAGGAATTCTTCGCGGCGGGATCTCGGGTAATGGAGATTTGCTAGACAGGTTTTTGCCATTACTGGGAATGGCAGAACGTCGACGTGTCCATTACGCGGCTAAAAGAAGGATTAAGGAGTCGCAAGGGTCGAACTGTGCGCGGAAGGAAAATGGGGAAGGAAAATTGATTGATTCGATCTGACGTTGTATTCTGAGATTTAAAATATCCAGGAAAACATTCCCCTCGCCGAACTTTGTTCTAGAATTATTCGGAGCTTCGCTTAATTGGGGAAAAACGAGATGTAAAAATAAGAGTGGATAAAGAATTCTCGATTTTTCGACGAAAATAGGAGAAGAGAGTGTAAAAAATGTAGGATGTTTTTTTTTTAGCGAAAATAGGAAGAAAGAGTAAAGAGGAAATTCCTCGAGTACATTACTGAGTACATCGATTACGTCGATTACGAACTCCTCGAACTTAACGAAGCCATTTCGTTCGATCGAGTCTCTAGAAATCCTACTTTAAGGTTCCACTCGAAAGTTTCGCGATCGAGAGAAGCATGGGGCAACAAAACAGGGAGGTCGCGGATATGAAAAGCAAAATAGCACCTGGTTGAACAAAAATGATGCCAGAAGGGGGCGGGAAGAAGAGCAATAAAAATAAAACTAGGATCTAACCCATCCGACGAAGTTTTCGCTCCAACAGGTGGCCAAGGAGCCTAGTTTTAAAAACATCACGTAAATGGCAGCCGCAAATAGAACAAGGATGACTGCCATGACGCACGACTGGAAATCCGGGCAAGAATCGTACCAGCGAGCGTACTCGCGATAAACGGAAGGATTAAAACGCATTGTAAGTTGTTCAGCTAAAACCCTGAAATATCAGCACGAGTGCTAAACACCGATTAAAAACACGTTCTTCGCATATCTTCAAAATAAATCGCATGATCGTCGCTTAAACACGCATACCTCTCGCTTCCACTTAAACATTTATACAATTACTCAATCCTGAAAAGTACGAAATACAATTACACATTCTCGTACATGCGCTATTTGAAAAATACCTATCCAACCAGAGAAATCTTCACAGCCAAGGTTTCATACTCGAATCCCAGATGCGGTGTCAAATGTTCGATGGATCCCACTGTTGACTTTTATTTTATAAAATAAATTCAGATTAATGCGAGCAGCGTGGTGAGTGGAGAGCCACAAACGCAGCATCCTCGTCCGTGGGAAATTGTTTTCCACGCGAGCGGCACGTTAAGTGCCGCCACGAGGCGTTATAAGGCTAGCGGACACGCGCGTGAAGCGTCGCTGCTTAAAACGTGTAACCCGACACAGCGGAGGTTTACACGCTCGTTAAGCCCGCTTTCGCGTTAGCCGCGCCATTATCGTGACGATTAGAGTCCGGATCGTTGCAAGGCGAAGTTATTGCGTAACCGCGGGATGCAGTTACGAGGCTCGAGGCTTCTCGTAACGCGAATCGCGCAGGTGCTCGTACGCGAAATCGTTATTGAATATTCCGCAGCTCGAACCGAGACAAATTTCATTTCGGCTCGTCGACAGCCCAGATCCTTTATTTGCCGATAAAGCGAATAATCGAACGCTCGCCCCAATTTCCCTCCGATCGGCCATTAAACTATCCACGTCAGATGTATTTTTTATGGAGATCGCCGCAGAACGTTTATCACGATCCACTATCGTGCAACGATTTTTCTTACTCGAGCGATTCAACGAGAATTTGATTTTTTCGCTTCTTCGCCGATTTAACGAGAATCTTTCCTCGGGGATTTTGGAGTACATTCCTAATGGCGTTTCATTGTTTTCCAGCGCCTGGAGAGGGGGCTTTCGTTGGAATATGTAGCACGCGAAGATAGCGCGCTCGCCTTTGTTTCCTTAGGTGATTTACGAGTGCCCCCGTGGTCGTCGTTAATTGATTTTCGGCTGACCTGGTAAAGTGCTTGCACTGGCAACAATCTGAACGTATATAACGCAAAAATGCCCTTTGCTCCCCGCACGATTTCCCTGAGAATTTCAGCTCAGTTGTACGCAATGAACTCAGCGCGCGCGCGCGGTATTAAATCGCTCGAGAATAATATAATCCTCTCGGTGTTCCGCAAAAAGTTGCCGCGCTACTCATCGACGTGGAGCCTCGCATCGCGAGACTCGCTGCGAGTGCGTCGATGTGGGTAATTAATTTCATCGCGGGGAAACCGAGGTTTGTCGAAGTAAGTGAAGCGGTGCCACGATAAAATGACCAAGAACGGGGGGGGGCATTGTTTTTAACGAAAAGCCGGGCTTTATTTATGGAAGGCCAAGAGGGCGACAGCGGCGACCGCCGCGATTTTTCTCCGTCCACGGCGGAAGAATGCTTTGTGAAAAGCCCGGGCCCGAGGAATAATACAACGACTGGCCGTTGAAAACGCAATTGAAAGCACGGTACATTTATCGTTCTGCCGGCACTGGTAATGCGGGCTTTTGGTCAAAGCTCATTCGACCCTTGCACTATGACGGACGAAAGGAAATCGAGCTTTCCACACGGCGCTTCGTCAGGCGTCCTTAAAAGCTGAAGAAACAATGCTGCTGTTCTCAGGAATTTTGACGGATCGTATCGAATTTTAGAGCTGATTTGTCCTTTGGTCTTTTGTGAGAAAGTTGAGGGTACATCGTCGTGTATACGTTTATACGAGAAGAAAGTAGTGTAGTAAAGAGATTGTCAGACTTCCACGCGGAATATATGAGTAGAAATTTCATGGTGAATTTTCTATATTATATGGATCGATATTTTGAATGTGGTGTAAGTCCATATTCTGTTTATTTATTTATATCAAGTTTGACGATGTTTGCCAATTTATCAATATGTAATTCAATTATATAAATTTCTTTTCGGCAAATTTAACTAACGTAATATATATTTACGGGCTGTAAATGGCCTTAGATTACTTTAAAAAAAAACGGTCCGTATATATACTGGAGCTTTGGTAGTTTGATTTACGCTATAATAATAAATCTTAAGCCCAATGAAATTAACAATCGATGACAAAAATTGATTTAAAAAAATACCTCGATCGTTCTTTGCTCATCGAAACTGTCATCCTTTGTACAATCGAATCATCGAGGTTTACATCGCGCAGGAAAACGAGTCGAAAAAGAGTCAAGGGAATTTCCTCGTTCGCGCAGCAAAGTTTCCTTGCTAGCACTTCTTCCCATGCCGCTTCTCGCACCTCATTTCAGTTTCGAACTTTAGACCCTTCCGCGCGCTTCGAACCGATTCCCGGAAAAATCATCCACGCTCGCGATTTCGAAGATGCGCCAAAATGTCAGAATTATTCAGAAAATTCTGCTCGAAATCCCCGGAGCAAAACGTGCTTTGACGAATTTCCACTTCCACATTAAATTCCGCTAGTCGTATTAACTTCCGCGCGAATCGATCGACGTCTTCGTATTTCAGCCGCGTTACGAGGACTTCGAAGCATCGAGCATCCGAGCAAACATCAGCCTCGAAGCATAATCCATTCACGTACGTGTTCCTGTCGGCGCTGACGTTCGGTCCGGCCGGAAATCCATTTTGCCCGAGAATTCGCGCTGGCGGAAGTGAAAAAAAAAGGGAACGCCCGGCTTTTAATTTAATTGCACCTAATTGGAGGGTGAAAAAAGCCGACGAAATCGCGGCGTGCTGCCGTCCCTCCGCTATTGGAAAATAATTAAATGCGCGTAGACGACGGCGTGAATATCGATGCGGCTTTACATCGTGACTGGACGTCTTACCGATCGATCAGTGGCCAAAGCGTAACGATATTCCGGATCGTTGCGACGGTTTGGCCCCTTGAATATGCATGGAATTTCCCTTAAGCGTACAATAACTTCATCAAGAGAACAGTGAGCAATCGTGGCGTCGTACAGTAATTGCATTTAAAGAACGCCGGACCTCGTTTCCTCCGCGCTTCATTTTTCCTTCGTTTCGTTTTTAGGTAATTTCACCGCTTCGCCTGTCCGTGCCGCTTAACAGCGCGCGCTTTAATAATATTTATTCTCAGCAGGCGCGAGTTTCGTTTTGTACTGCGGGAATCGAGATTGAAATAAACTGCGAAATATGTTTATCGTTGGACAGCCTGAAATCTACGCCCCTCCGGCTTCGAATCGAGTTCGATCGGTATAAAGCAATGCGGAAGTACATCCGGACTACGCTGTCGATCGAGATTATGTTTCAAGGATGAGCCGACGGTGTATCGAGGCGAAATTTGAAAAATATCGTGGAAGACGGAAGGATTTATCGGGCGTGTTATGAGGAGTGCATAAATATCCTGAAAAATCTTTTTTGATTTTTAGTTTAGATTTTTGTTCTCTACGAAAGATCGATAAGATCCTGCGCGCAAGATTGGAGGAGAGATTAGCTATTCTAAATGGGTTTTATACGATAAAACTGTTACTGCTCATCCAACTCAAGTATTAAGGATTAATTATATTATGTTCTTATGTTGTATTTAATTAATTATATTATGTTCAATACTATGTTCGTATCGTTGGAGCTTGAAAAGCACTCCGCGCGTGAGTCGAAACGTCGATCTTTGTTAATAAAAAGTAATGAGCTCTTGGAACGAACAGAACTTCATTTACCTTCGCAAGTATTATAAAATTAGATTCTCTCTCCAAATCTCGATTAGCCTACGTTTACAATTCTCCTTAAGTGTTTGTTTGCAGGGCCTCGACGGGTGAATATTGTGGCTGAACAGTGATCCCCGTTTAATTGGCATATCTCTGTAACTTTCCTACAAATATTTGCCCGATCTTTGGTGGGGGCTGCGAATGTGCTGCGAAGGTGATGCGCAAATTTCGGAAGGCAGTACAGAATTTCTGAAGGGCCATGGAACGAAGTGGTACAAAGGAGAACGACGGCGCATTATTCGCGAGGCGCGTCTTCCTTTATATGCATGTATTATAATTTAATTCCGAGCCGTGAAATGGAATAAGAAAGTTGCTTCGCATCTCTCATTACGTACCAGACAGAGTTCAACTTTCGCGGCTCGCGGAAAGATTTATGACGGCCTAATCGAAGCAGCGCCGAATTCGAGTTCATAATTTCAAAAGTGGGTCACGAGCTTAGACTCGTAAGAATCCCCATTTTGATTTTTAGATATTAGAATTGATCGACGATCGATGCAATTAAAAATAATACTTGCGCAGCGGATACACGTATTCCGTTTTGCATAAACTTATCTCCCACTTTTCAGATATTTAGATACGAGATATAAATCCATAAAGTAAAAGAGGAAATGTATATGAATCAATATAATGGATCCACGAGCTCTGATGGAATCGAGGAAAATCTCGAAAATACTCGGATTTCGAGGATTTTTCTTAAAAATATCCAAAATTCTATTTCTCGTTGCACCGATAATGGCCAAGCTACAGCGGGTTACGTCCTCGCGCGGACGCCAGGAAGTTTTCGGTTTCGTAGCCGCCAGGGCCGTTAGTCATGCGCCGGATTAAATGCGACAATTAGTTTGCATTTAGTTCCAATTTGCGCGCAATGAACATTTCGTCCGAAGTTGTTGGAAAACGCGCGCGTCGGATTGCCGTATTAAGCCGCGGCCTGTACTTGTTTATTCGAAAGTTACGGTGACTGGATGTTAAATGCAATGCACACGTCCGTTCCAATAAACTATAAATCCCGGGAGTGCAGCACGGCGGTGCTGTGTGCACGCTCGCTTTGCTACCAGCGTGAATATTTTCGCATTCGAGTACGCTGAGAGAATGAAAGAGTGAAAGAGAGAGCGAGAGAGAGAGAGAGAGAGAGAAGGAACGAAAGCGTGAGAGGTAGCGCATGGATTTGTCCAACGCTTTGCGCCCCGTGTAAGTTAAAAACAAATTTAAACTCCTACAGCGGATAAGAATAATCGGTTTATTTGTCGACCGAACTTCGTTTCCATAAATAGTCTAATAAAATGACGTTCGTATGAATTTTAATATAGAATAGCGGTAAATCGTTGACGTTTGATTCCGCGAGCGAGAATATAAGTACGTTTCGAATTATCATCAATTTCTATACCAGGATTAGCACATCAGAGAGACACTCTCGACAATTTGCTCGTGCAAATGTAAGTATCGATTGTTTCCAGCGATAGAACGGAATGACTCCAAGCATCTGAAAGGCAGGGACAGTATATTTGATATTATAAGCGTAACGAGCAAAAGTGGCCCGTTGTGATGACTTAAATACATCCTGAGGTACAGCAGGAAAGTACTTTGAAAACTTGCTTTGTGCGGATGAAGGTATCAACGTCGGGCATTTCGCCGATTGTCTTGAGTTTCGTAATGCAGACGCGGCCTGGCTGCGCTTCCCAAGACCTCCTCGGTTTCAATGCTGTGAAAGTAATTCTTTGCCGCAAAAGTCAAGTTGAATGGCATGAGAATCGGATGCACCGGCATGCACGGCAACACCCATTATGCAATGTTTGCCGTGGCGGCATGAAAGGTTTCTTCTTCGTTATCCCAGATAGCGGCTAACGGATTCTGTGCCAGTCCTCGTGAAACGCCCTTCTGTATATTCGATCCTCACAATAGGACAATACAATGGGACAATAGGACAAATCACTGTACACCAATACAGAGTTTCAACGCTATCGACAAGTGTCTCGATAAATATCTCGATAAATACTTGGACATAGTTATATAATAACAACGTAAACAGGATCTCTTTTAGAAACTATACTTTGCTTTAGATCCTTTTAGAATCTATATTTACTCCCGCGATACTTCCCCTTTCCCTTTACGACGATGGTGAACTTCGAACGAATTAACTCGCGATGTAAGAATAGCACGGACATAAATTCGCGCATGCGCATGGAGACGTTCGTTAAAACAAACGGTGATGATAAACAGTACTAACCCAATCTTGGCCAAATCGCAATGTATTGGGTTGTTCGGAAAGTAATTTCGTTTTTTCCCGTCAGAGGACTTAATTACGTTTTTTCGAAACCAACTTCACACTTAAGCCGCATAACCATTATATGTCTTGAGAGCTG